>JAPWTK010000542.1:15000-284116 GCA_029963805.1 Aromia moschata | reverse complement strand
ATTAAACAAATGTGTCCAATATCATGTACGAATATGAGACAGTACGTGTTATGAAATTAGAGGCCAGCCAAGGAAGAAGAAGACTAAAGGAGAGAATAAGACAGATGTAATTGCCACATCTGACAGGCTCGTCCCACCTAGCGGACGGATTAACAATTACGCGGTGGGGCGATTCGTATTTGTTGGCAATTTTGTACCGTCTCTATTTCAATGAGAACCAAGCCCCCCCCGCACTGCGGAAGCTAAGGCCAGCAGTGGGTCTAGTTCTCACTTATTTGTGTAACGTCATTGTAATGTCTGCGTCTGTCTCACTGAAGAGAGACGTTTAGTCTCTCTTGAGATTTAGAGAATAGAATTATTTTCACATAATATGGTATATACCTACTAGCCATAATAAAATGTATTACAATAATTATTGTTCAAGCAAATATTTGTAGTAATAAAGAAATTCTACAAAATTATTACAAAATGTAATAAAACAATAACGATGCAGTTATCTCTTTTTGTATTTTTATTTCGCTTAAATACATTTTAGGAGTGAAAAAACGGTGTAATCATTATGGAATCCAGAAAAATCGATCTGAATTTCACAAAAGGGGAGCGTCAAAGAAAAACATTAGAAGAGCCGACAAAAACAAAAGCCTAAACGCAATTTAATCACAAATTTCCTTCACAAAGGAGATTTTATTTTCAGGGATACCAACCGTTCGATTGCCGCGAAACAAAAGGCTACGCCGCCTTTGATACAGACTGCGCTATCTTGGTGTAAGTACACAACAAAAGAAAAAGCGGTTAGATGGGATGTTATTAGGTATTAGGTACACTATATTAGTAGTTGTTTTATTTTTTTTTGTGCAAACCTCCCAAGAGAATGAGATACTGCATAGTTATGATCACCATGTAATATTTTATTACAATCCACTTCTTTCGAGATTCATATGTATATCCCTTACGCTAGTTGGGAAAATATAATAAAATAAAACCGACCATTCTTTGAATAACATAGTATACTCACATTCTTCTATTCTCCTTCTATTCAATCCGACTTTAAGTACCTGTGACCTAGTAATTGTCTAAATGTGATTCTACCAATATTTAAATACTTAAGCTATACCTACAGTACAATTATTCTTATAGCTATTCTCTTACTACACCCTTATTACAGAAGTAAGTAAATTCAGATGTTTCGAACTTGGTTTCTCCACAGAAATAAATCACTTTGTTAATCTATGCGTATGGCCCGCTATACTTTTCAAAAATATTACATATAACTGTTTGTGTTCACTGCTCAACCGATCTGAAGAAACTTTTAAAACATTTCAATTATTTTCGACCAAAAATCAAAAATCAAATCAAGATAATGAAATATTAAATTCTTAATTCCTTTGTGAATTAACTGCGTTGCTAGATATAATGGCCGTTTTTGTCGGGTTTGATATTTTGCTGATGAATTATATATGGATAGAGTGTTGTTTGAAAGAGAATAGATCATACCGTCATACCTTCAAAAAAATTTAAAGAACCTTGGTCCCAGGATGGATATCATGCGATTTGAGTAGTACCACCTCACATATCCCGAAAACATTTTGGTTATAATATCGGAAAAATATTTAGTAATAAAAAAGTGTTATTTTGTATTGAGGAGCAACGCAACGTACCTCCTTAGACGTAAAAATGTTTTTTAATGTTTTATGACATCATCGCCACAACCACGAATGATGAATGTTTAAATGGCATTATAAATAGTATGAAAGGAAACTATAAAGTTAGAAATGTCCCATAATATTGCCAATTGAAAAGAATTGAATATCTTAATTTTAAAGGTGATTATTAAAATTTATTTGCTTAGTTGCCGCGGTTTATGTAACCCATTAAAGTATTCTTTGTGATGTTTCAAGACAATAATGACATTGTAACGCATCCTACCACAACAATTCTAAGAGTAAAGGTCAAAGTTAAAGAGTGGAATGTTAGGATATTAAGTAATTACTTAATAGTGTCTCGATTATATAATCCTTCCGTGCATTTTTATTTCATAATACATAGTACATAATATGCATATAAACAGTAATTGCGTATTGCGTAAGTTTGTCAATTTTCTCAATAATGAAATTGAAAAACTACGAAAGCTTGGTGATCTGGTACGTCGATACTTCTCTAGTCACTATTTTACTACGTATGAACATCAAGAGACAGAGACTATATGTTTCCCTGTTATACATTATACAGTATGGAATAAATTCAATAGCTCCATTATTATGCATTTTTTTAGAAAATCCTGAGACACGTCAATTTCTAATTCTAAAATGACATCTTGCGACGTAAAAATGTCATCCCTAAATTCAACCCCCTTCAGGTGACAGCTACAACCCTTAAATTTTCAAATTGGAGGGGGGCTTGTGATACTTTATTTGAAAGGTATTTTTATTCTCTATTCAAACCTGCTATAGTTTTAAATTTTATTGCAGAAATTAACAAGAAAAAAAAGTTTTCCAGCGTAGGAAATCTGTTACATTATAATAAAACTTTTATAAGTAACACTTTTTGTCAACTTTAATTTCTGAAATGTTAATAATAACAAAAAAATAAATGTCTATAATTGCCGACATTCCCTGCTATAAGATAAACACTTACTAATAAATACGTACAATTTTTTTCTTGACAATTGAATGAGAAAAACGAGCAAACAGCAAAAAACAAACGCGAAATTACCCTTCTTCATTGACCGCAATTTGAATGGAGAAACTTATTTAGCGCTTCTCCAAAATAATGTACCGACGATGGCAAACTTGTATCCAGGAAACTCACAACTTCCAGATAATACAATATGGTTCCAGCAGGATGGTGCACCAGAACATTACGAAGTCAATGTCCAGTAATATATCCACACAATCTTTCCAAATCGCTGGATAAGGAGACGTGGTTCTCTAGAATGGCCTGCACGATCACCTGATCTCACGCCGTTAGACTTCTTCCTATGGGGATATGTAAAAAGTATTGTCTACAAAACCAAACGAGACGATTTAGCTGACTTGAGCTACTGAATTTATTCCATTTGGCTGTTCCACAGTGTATAACTTATATGTACATATTTAATTGAGAATGAGTTACAACAAATATACAGTCGGCAACGAAAGTATAGTCCTTCTATTTTTAATTGAAAATGATTAATACGCCTGGGGAACAAAAAAAAGCGGTGCAACTTTGATTCCATGGGCGTGCATATATCTTTTATAAATTCGAAAATTGTGAAATAATTTTTTTCATTCAAATCAATATAGGATATTAAAATTAGCCTGCATACAAAACTCTTAATATTTGTAATATAATTTGCTGTAAATAATGCTCACTTAGCCAGACAATCTCAAAAAATTGTCTGTGTTAATAAACCTAGCTGGAACACACGTCACTGGCGCCTTAAACACATAGAATTTCTAAAGTCGTAAATCATTTTAACGACGTCGTAAAAATTGTATGGCACAGTGGACCGAATAAGTATTTGCCATGTATTACATATAAAGCAATCCAATAGTATAATGGTCGGCATTCGCTGGTGCATTCGCGGCATCGCGTTGCTGGCTCTTCAAAATTTTCTTAAGTATAGTAACATACATAAAGTTGTTTTAGTTTATAATTATTTTTTCCAGCAATTTTAAACGCTTTATTTTAATGCTAACTAATAAATTTATGTCTTTTTTTTAAATATTTCCAAACTAGCTTTCTAAGAACGTCACGAACTAACAGTTTACTGAAGTATGAAGTATACTTGTATAGTGAGCTTAGCAATTTTAGAAAATATATCTGACAACCTCGCTTTTTTCTACCTATTTTCAATTTAGAATGGAAATACAGTACACGTACACCGTTCGAAGCTTACTTTAATTCTATAATTTTTGTACTACAATATTGATTTGTTTGCTTCTCACAGGATTACAGCTTATGAAAGTTTGTGTCTAATGAACCAAAGTTGAAGGAACTGCGATTCAAAAAAACGGGAATAACTCCGAAATTATCAAATTATTTTCAAAATTCTTGGACTCATATTAGAGGGAAATCTTCAGAGTATCGAACTAACTCATTTTGGAAAAATTTTATGTAGACGAATTTCTAAAGTTGAATCAAAAACATAAAAATTCAAAACTCTCGCCTCATTCTCACTATAGTTTTCCTAAAAAATCACTCTTCATGAAATTTAAATAAAATACAGCGAGTTCTAGAGGGATTAATCCGTTTTTTTAGTTATATGTGGCGTACACGTTTTTTGAATTTAAATGATATTCTTAGTTCAAATTTATAAATTCATCATGTCTAGAAATTTTTTTTCCGAAATGGCTCAGGTAGTCAGATATATACTCTGAAAATTTCCCTTTAATATGAGTCCAAGAACTTCGAAAAGGGTTTAATATTTTCAGAGTTATTCATGATTTTTCGAAAACATCAAATACTGTACTACAAAAATTATCAGAATTTATGCAAACCTCAAAAAGGGGGTGTATTAATACTTTCGTTGCCGACTGTAGCTTCTGTTTCATAAAATCAATGCAGTAAAAATCAGTCGATCTTTACTTATATGTCAATAAAATAATGATTCCGCAAAACGCACAATATGTTGCGCAATATTGATGTCACGCGTGTCAAGTATTTTGCGCAATATAAACAAGTATTTGACTCATTGTTAGTTGATTCTTGGTGGTAGGAACTCTTAAAGCCAGCTGTATGTGTTAATAAAAGAATCTGTTAAGAACTTGAGGATTTATAGGCTTTTACACTATTTCTTTTTCCTATCAGCCACTCTGTTCATTAAAAAATATATACACTACTCAAAACGAAAAAGTAGCCACTGTTAAAAATGTGGATATTTTTTACTGGAATAACTTTTTATTAGAATTCTTTTTTTATTTAGATATATTGGACAGTTCTCTAAAAATTTAGTACAATTTTTTTGTAATCTACTTGTGATGCTTACAGGAAAAAAGAAAAATGCAGAAATGTGCAGTTAAGCTCTTTATTGTTTTAATTAAGTGGCTCCTTTTTCGTTTTGATTAGTGTATTATGTCATCTGCAAGACATAAATATTAGTCATCCGTAGTGGGTCACTCCGGATGATAATGTTTATTCTAAAACATTCGATTATACGTACATACATATGTACATGTCTTCGCAGAAGTTGTTAAAAATATTCAGGGACAGACAGTTAACCTTATTATGATTGAAATTTTAAGTTTTTGCGTTTAAATTTGCGTGAAAGGAGGCCGTACGAGGCTTTCGTATAAATCAAACGGGCAAGCGATGTGAGTATCTAGTTCAAAAAGATAAACTCGTTAAATTCATTATATTGTATACACATTTTACACGGCAAACGCAAGGTTACGAAACTTTTTGTATTCAGTGCGCGACCTCTTACTATTACCAAAAAAGGTTTGAACAATTGACTGCGACAATCCCAAAGAGGACAAGCCTCTTTTCAGTATTTGTAACTATAAGAAAAAATTAAGGAAACGCCTCAAACTGCGCAATTATTATCAAACCCTGAATTTTTCCCAACAAATGTACCGGTATATTTTGTGGCGGACGCTGAAATGCAATCTAACAGGTGAAAGTACCAATTCAAATGAAAAAAAAAATGTGTATCAGTGAGAACTTGGGCATGGGACGTATCTCCCGTTTTATCTATTTCTGAGCATGGAAAATTTTTAACAAATTTAATGCTTATTATAATTTAATGTGAAAGTAAGAAATGTACTATAAGTCGTGGCATTGAAACGTAAAGTAGTAAGTATCGTAAAAAACGTTTCGGTATTCATATTTTTGAGAAATTAGGTGTTTAATAAAACAAGGTTTTAAATTACGATTAAAAAAATCGTTATATCACAATTGGAAGGATGAAACAACTGTCTGAGATAGAGCCAGTTTTAAAAGAACAGGTACTCACTAAATGCCAATATTTGTTTCTTTGAAAACTAAAAACTTACAGAATTCCACCATACTTATATACAAGGTGTTACTAAATACTATATACTTATTATGTACATACTAAAGTTTTTAAGTAAAGCGTTAGCATTTAAACCAAACATTTTAGCACCTACGTATGTTTATATAAACTTTTCGATATAAAATTGATCTAGGAATCATCCCTTAAAATAATTAAATGGCGTTAAGTAACACCCTATATGTGTCAGTGGGTATTTGTGGAATCCTGACCTGGAATGGATATCATTTACTTAATATCCATCTTCTACCTTCTGTGTATGACCAAGACCTTCAATTATATTCTGATGATATTTTAGTCCGTATTTTATTAATGTAACTTATTCTTGGCCTACAAATGTCGATTGAGGTTAGGTTAACATTGACCTTCCAAATAACAACTACCCTCCTATTCAGAAAATTGGAAATATCAGTCATCAACGGATATTTTTTATGACTCCTGCATTTTAAATTTTGAGCTATTATCAAATTAATTTTATGTGAGTTACTCATATACGTATATTCAGATTCTAGGAACACTTTCTCTGAGACTAGCTGTAGCTATCTATTCTCTGAGCACCATCTAAGAGATTACAGTCGAGTGAATGAATCCCTATGTAAGTTGTGAAAATATGCAACGTCAAGTCATCTCATTATTTCTAGTGAAAAACCAACATTTTATTAAAGGATGATCCGCCTCCACCAAATACACCTTTGTGTATTATGTTCCTTTGGAGCATAAGAGAAAGGGGTTTTACCCAGATATATACAAAAGTAGAGATTTGTGGTTCAAGTAATATTCGACGATCGATATAATCAAATTGGCGATTTTATGTGGATTACTCATATCTCTTCAGGAGTATCTAATACTTTTTTAAAGATATAGCGGCATCTAAGAGATAGTAGTCAAATTAATCTGTATGTAAGGTCGGTGTGAAACTAGGAAATGCCAAATCATTTCGTATAAATAGATCTGCATGTTTTAAAAAATTAACAGGTAAACCTCCTATTGAAGACGTGTTGTTTTGTGATTCAATTAATAAAAACATATCAACTGTGTGATATACTATACAGTGAAGGGCTAAAGTATGGAATAAAATTAAAAAGTCAGGTTTTATTGATATTTGAACGAAATGCTTCGACACGTCAATTTTTATTTTCAGTTTAGAGTGTTTCAAGAACTAGTGAAAGTATACAGGGCGTTCAAGTTTAATGTACCGCTGTCAATGCTAGTTTTTTTAAATGGAACATCCTGTATAGTTTTATATTTTTGAGCAGACCTTGAGAGGCAATTTCAAAAATATAACATTTGTTACCTTGTAACTTTCGTGGCTATCGAGATAACAGCTGTTGAATTGGGAAATGTATCTAACTAGTACAGTAACAGAAACGACATAACGTGGAGAAAGCAGTAAGTGATACATTAATAGTTTTCAGAATAGATAGCAAATAAAAAATACACCTAAATTAAATGTTCGATATGTTCTCCAAACACCAATGTTCTCCAATATGTTCTCGCTTAATTTGATTTTTAATAACTTGACCTGTGATTCCCCGAATTTCATTTCTAATTCTCGTTTTTACATTTTCAATGTTAGGTGGTTGTGTGATATAGACTTTGCCTTTTAAATAGCCCCATAAAAAATAAATTGAAATCCGGAGGACGAGCCTTTCTATGGGCCCGAAGTGATTAGTCTACTTACGTTCTAGTGACACTTACTACACTAGCTTTTAACTGACACATTTAAGCTAATTAGAGTGTAATGTCAAACAGACTTTTACGTCAGACAATCGGACGATCCGACTCAGACAGGTGACAAAAAAAATATTGTGGCGAGAACACCAATAGCGTGCATCGCCGCCGGTCAGCTTGTCAACAAAACAAGGGTGATCACCGACGGCCGACGCCGAACCAGGGCACCTCGAACTATCGCGGGAATTTCGATAATAATCTGGGTTCGTCCAGCCTTTTCTCGCAACTATCCAGGACAAAAATAAATAGCCTCAGTAAGGACGGGAAAGACCTTAGATCCTTAGAGATAAATTACGCGTCTCGGTCTTCATGCAACTATCGAATATAAATTGTATAAAAATAAATTAGTGTTAGTAACATAGTGTTTAAACCGTATTTGTATTTGTTAAATAAATAGTGTTAGTTGAAAGTGCGAGTTTAATTCTTCACACCTTACCTTATCAAACGTTACATTGGCGTCAGGTGTGGGTGTGAAAAAAAAACTGAACAAACAAAACATTTAAATAAATAAATTCGTGAGACGTAAATTAAGTGAAATGGCTTCTAAACAAGTTTTATTAAAGGACTTTAAAGTGGCGGATTTAAAAAAAGGAACTCGAAGAACGGGAGTGCGAGACGATAGGGAAAAAGGCCGATCTGCAAAATTGACTTAAAGAAGCTCTGAAAAATGAAGGTGAAAACCCCGACATATTTTTATTCGAAATTGCCGGTGACATAAATTCGGCGTTGCAAAAGTTTAAAAGAAAGCCTGGAACAGAGACTAATAGAAAATGGTAGTAGCCTGGAACAGAAGCTAATGGAAAATGGTAGTAACCTTGAACAGAAACTTGAAGAAACGTCTGGAAACTTAAGAGGGATGGAGCAAAACTTAAGAAGGAATTTCACTAAAATGCAGCAGGAGTTAGAGGAATCATCTGGAAAATTGGAACAGAAGTTAGAAAAATTTAGATCAAAAGCTACAGGACAATTCAAGTTACCTCCAGAAACAATTGGGCGAATACGTGGACGGAAAAATAGGGGAAATAGAAAGTAAACTGGTTACCGTGGAAGAATTCAAAAATACATTTTTAGAAGTAGAGAGAAAAATTGCAACTCTGAGTTTAGAAAGTGGGGAACAAAAACGAATGGTCAATACCGCGCTGAAGTCACCTGGTAATGACATCAACAGGGTGAGTAAACCCGAGTTGAACAGTTACATGGAAATTTCGAAAATTCGCATGAACCCACCACAGTTTGATAGTAAAAGTTCCTGGACTAATTATCTACGGCAATTTGAGGCTGCAGCGAAAGCAAATGGTTGGTCGTGGGGGAGAAGGCTACAGCGCTGACGTTGGTGCTACGCGGCGATGCCACAGATATATTGCAGACGCAATTAACTAGTCCGACCCTGGAAATGCGATTTGGTCAGTCCCATCTCGAGCATGTCTACCACTCGCAGTTGAAAAACCGCTGTCAGAAAAATAATGAATCACTGCAGGAATTTGAAGCGGACATAGCGCGATTAGTTCGTTTGGCATACTCATCTACCCCAGGAGATCGCCCAACGAGAGAACTGTGGACTGTTTCTTCTACCGGACGTCTCGATGGTCTCTGCAGGTATCGTCATGGACCAGAGGATGATGGTACAATTCGGGACGAAATGTCTTTAAGGAGGGGCAGTGTGGCGAGAACACCAGTAACGTGCATCGCCGCCGGTCAGCTTGTCAACAAAACAAGGGTGACTCACCGACTGCCGACGCCGAACCAGGACACCTCGAACCATCGCGGGAGTTTCGATAATAATCTGGGTTCGTCCGGCCTTTTCTCGCAACTATCCAAGACAAATATAAATAGCCTCAGTAACGGCGGGAGAGACAGTCGATCCTTAGAGATAAATTACGCGTCTCGGTCTTCGTTCAACTATCGAATATAAATTGTATAAAAATAAATTAGAGTTAGTACATAGTGTTTAAGCCGTATTTGTATTTGTTAAATAAATAGTGTTAGTTGAAAGTGCGAGTTTAATTTTTCACACCTTACGAACCCGTAGTGAATAAAACGTTAATATAAAACGATACAGTGTGTTCCATTAAAAAAAAATTAAATTGACAGCGATACATGCAACTGGAATGCCCTAAATATTCTCATTATTTCTTGAGAAACTCTAAACTGAAAATAAAAATTGACGTCAAGTGAATGAGTGTCGAATTGATCGTTCAAATATCAATAAAACCTCAGTTTTAAATGTTATTCCAAACTTTATCCCCTCACTGTATACATGTTTCCTAACCCTTAAAAAAACTATTTATGTAAACGTAGCTGGTGTGCTCTTGCATTCTGACGCTCAATCCTCCAAATTAATTCGTATTATTTTCGATTTGCGAGCTAGCGCCGCATTTCCCAACTCCAGAGTTAATTCCATTTAATTAGCCATAACCGCATAAAATTACGGCAGTGCGACATTTTGCACGAATAATAATTATCGGAGACTAATTGGGCAAAAAAGGCGATCCGAACGCCGCACCAGCAGTCAAGTACGGCCTCTTGCGTCACCGAGAGAGAAAGAGAGGGAGACGTTCAACTAGAGTCAGCGAGAGAGCCGAGCGGCCGATATTGTTACAATCTAATTGCTCTTTTAATTGGACCATCAGCCATCAAACAAAACGAGGTAACGAGAATCGCCGACTATCCCGTCTCCTTGGTCTCTGCTTGCCGCAGCGCCGATGGAAATTACCGAGTAGAGCTGACGACAGCAACAGTTTCATATCGATTGGCTGTCATGAGGCCCTCAGGAAATAAAAAGATCAGCATGTCTAGTAAGAGTATATTTTGTAGAAAATAGTGTACGGTATATTTTGTGGGAAGATGTATTTATTCAAATTTTGTACGTTAATCTAACATCAATAGTGTATTCTGGAATGCAAACTTATTAATTAGGTGGTCCAGTCTCCGTCGATATCGATTATCGCTTGGCACCTATCGGTTTCCATAGGATTTTCGGCATATTGCTTCGAAAGTGACCTCCATGAAAATTGCAGCTCGATCGATTAACAATTTTACAAGTAATTAACGATCGAATTTTTCGATAAGCCTTAATTAACAATACTGCCTGCTACCCCCTTTTTGTTATATTTACATATATATTTAGCTGTGGAGAGAAATAACAGTATTAGCGAAGCATGAGACTATAAGGGGTAGTTATACTTTACCAAAATAATTAAAACCCAAAATCTGTTGGACAAGGTATATTAGCAATTTCTCTTTTCTGGTAATACATATATCTATAAATCTACGACGCCTAATATAAAATTTATACTACCTATAATTCAATACCCTTTCTCTTAATCTCTAGTCCCACTAGTGTATACATATTTACAATCCCTGAAACTTACATACTATTTACATGAATGAGTTTAACAGAATTAATCCTAACGTTATATAATATATATATACAATTCTTCGAAGACTTTTAAATTTACCAGACCATTTGAAACAAATACAGGACTATGCCTAATATAAAATAATAATCAAGTGCAACTTATCTCGTATCAGGAATGACTCAAGGAGTCCGAGCTCTCTGTAGGTATTCTTAAGCCAGCCTTTCCAAAAAACTAGGAAACCAGTAAAGCTACCATCATCATTTACAATGTAGTCTAGTTCCTAAGGAAGGTCCATTAACATCCTAGTACTATCCACATTTCCCAAATGCTATATGCCTAGTCCAACTCCTCAATTAAAAGAAAATCGTCATGTCCCCATGAACGATGGCGTAAAAGATCTAAAGATCAACAATTGCAACAGGTGCACAAGATGCAAGTCTAAAGATTTAAATCATATAAGGTTACTCACAAAGATGTATTAAAATAATCAGTCTTACCGTGGAACCAGAAAATGATCGTACATGCCTTTCAAGTACCATGCTCCCCTCGAAAACAATCAAATCCGACATAATGGTCGCAAAATATCTACCGATATTTATTTAATCCAATCACCCCGATTAATCCCACTTCCCAGAAAATATGGATGAATTGTTTCATCCCCAAATAAAGTGGATATCTTCACACTGTGATTGGAAAAGTTTTCCGAGCACTACTTTACTGGCCAAAGGTTCGATGATAAAAGAGGCAGAGGATTATACCGCTCACCCCACCCAGGTAATTTTATCAAGCGCATTCGTTTCGTCCTACCGTTTGACATTCAATGACTGTATATCAGTCACGTTCGATTCATCAGAGCCTATACTTACACTACTACTGAACAAGTATTTGATCGATTTACAAATCGGGTTTGCGATATCGAGTTATTACCAACATGATCGAGATCTATTCGAATATATAATCGAATCGAATCTACTAAATAGGATACCCAAGTATTCAAGTATAACGTTACCTAATGCTTTCAACACCACCATCTCAAGTTAACTCAAACAATGTCCAGCAAATCGACATGAATCGCACATGGCACATCCCGTTAGTGAAAGAAACTAGTGACTGTGAAATTATGACTTCTGTCGCTTCTATGCAATCTCTACCGGTAGTTCTGTGTTAAATCGAGCGAATTTACTAAGGAGAGAACTGTCACCTCTTGAAGCAACAGGTTAGATACAGTACAGGTTATATCAACAATCTATTATTATAAACATTTAATGATTAACAAAATGAAGGTGCTATAAGATACAGTGGAATATTTAGTTGTTACGGTATGATTGAAAGGTAGGTGTTGTTTATTTTAACTGCTTCTAAATGTGATATTTATTTTTATTTAATAAATCAAAGTCATCTAGGTGTATTACATATTTTGAGTGAAATATAACCTGCATAATCAAGAAAATAACAGGACGTACAAATTAGTAGGGTACAAAAGACTGAACTGAAATACACCTAATATAATATATTACTAAGATATACCTATATACAAAAGTACAACCATAGAATGGCACCGAAGGGCAACGAGTGTCACATGTGTACCATGTACCAAACATTTTCGATCTCCACCAAATCGAGGTATTCTTAATGCATATATTATCAGAGTATGTACAAAGTAACTGGGTCGTGTAAGGGGAAACTATAAGATGGGTATTAACGATGTTCACGAGGTAAAATCAACTTGCTAAATATATATTCTCAGGATAGATATAAAAGTACAAATTCCTTGTACAATCACTATGCAAATTTGGAATGTAACATGCCATTTCTTTATTTACAGTACGATTTTGATCGGCTTAGGCTAGAAAGGTCACAAATATCTTCTAGTTTTTGTGACTTTTGAGATTTTTAAAAATATTGAAATGAACGAGTTTTATAGCGTTTTATACGCGACCACCTTTTTTGACGCGGCGTCATTAATCATCTAGCGTCGCATCAAAAAAGGGGGTCACGTATAAAACGCTATAAAACTGATAACTTCCAGTTACAAATAGCTACTCTTTCAACAAATTTCAGCCTGATACTTGGTTAACTTTTCGAATAAATAAATAATTAAAAATAAGCACTTTTTCAGCTTTATTAGCCAATTGTTAGTTAACAATTGCACTTAGAGACTTCCGGTTGGGCTTAAAATTTTCTAAATTTAATAAGGAAAATTTTCTCTAATGGTACCTTATATACCGAAAATGCGCAGGAACGGAGTTATATGCGAACATATGAAAATTTTCGCATAAATTGTTTATTTAAACAATGTTCCACACGGATGCTGCTCTACGGACCCCGCTCATTGTATTCTATGGGAGAAAATACATGGGGATCCGTAAAAACCCGCCCTGCAAGTCGCAAGAATACTTTTTGATGATTTTAGCTCCCTGCCTACTGGGCTGAAACGGCCTGAAAGAGCGAGGCATATGCAGGACTCATAACGTTTGGCATGCTTCTCGACACCCAAAGTTGAAATAAAACTGTTTTTCTCCTCTAGACTCCATCTACAATCACATAAAAAGAGTAAAGAGTTATTCTCCAGTGGTTAGAAAATATAGCGTTCACGCTCTAACTAGACAGACTGTATATTCATCTGCTGTTAAACTGTAAACAGTTGAAATAAATTACTACGTAGGTGTGCTAGTGTATTTTTGGTCCAAAAGATATGAAAAGGGATATGGAACTCCATAAGAAACACTCACAAAGACTTAAATCAGATGGCCGGTCCAATCACCTGATTTGACCCCCTGTGACTTTTTCTTATGACGATACCGTAACGTCCAAGTATAATAAGGAATGGCCAACTAATGTGAACGACTTAAATTTCCAAACATTGAGGAGATTTTTAAGAATTTTTAAGAGTATCGAAAAAGCCCATTTCATGGGCATAGTTGTGTGAAGTAGAACAGGCATTCGATTTTAACCGGCTTCTCAACTGCTCCCCTGCGTGAATGTTTGGAGAAGTCTATATGATAATTCATATAAATGGATTTTTTACGTGCGTTATCTTTTAAATAGGGTTTTTTGTGGGAAGTGTATATTCCATACAAGAATGTCTTTGCGTTTTTCTTTACTCTGTATTTTATGTATGGATTGGTGAACCAGCTTATATATTGGAATTTATTTAGGCTACAATGTCTACTATGACAGAGTAATCCTTATACCTAGTGTTACATACGCCCAGTAAGCTTTCGTCTGTTTCTAAAGGATAAAGTTTTTGATGAGAGAATGCGTAAAAAGATTTATAGAAAATAATGCGCCCTTTTCTCTTGGTGAAATATTATATTCTATGAATATATTTCAACTCCCTAATCTTTAAGTTTAGAAGAAGAATAAGAAGAAGAAGGACCTGGTCTTCAAGAAAAACGAAACTTAACATATCTGATATTATAGAGTATTGCGTGTTTGAAGATTATCTATAAAGGGAGGTCACCAGTGACTTATTATGGAAACGCCGCAAAAGTTCGATTTTGGTTGCACCGGGACACTTTTTTTACAATTTCACCTTATTCGCACAAGGTCCATAGGCGGGGTAGTAACACCTGAAAAAATCTTAAAAGGCAACAATGGTCAAATTTCAAACACATCATCTCTTCTTGAATTCTCTTTTCAGTGATGTTTTATTTTTTGAATTGATTCAGTAGGTCCTTAGAAAATGCGTTTTTTTATTTGGTAATAAAAAACATAAATAATTGATAATAATAAAACGTCTTATAACGCCGAACATCCTTTAGAATGTCAAAAATGGTTTTGGAATGAGACTTTACAATTGTATTAATGATGGTGCACAGTTTAGTAAACATTTAATTTCATAAAATCTGTTTATCAATTACAGATTCGGGTTGTTTTTTACCAAATAAATTGAAAATGCATTTTCTTAGGACTAACTGAATGATATTAAAAAAGACCTTTCAAATGATGTGTCATTTGACCATTGTTGTTATTTAATATTTTTTCCGGGGTACATCCCGCCTAATTATGATTGATTGAAAGATGGTTTGTATGCTATATATGATTATGATGATGACTTTGCGCGAATAAGATGAAATTGTAAAAAATATGTGTCTCATAGCAATCAAAATCGATCTGTTTCGGAGTTTCCATGAAAAATCACTGGTTTCCAAAATAATCCAGGTGGAAATTTTTCGTTGGACCACCCCATACAAGATTTCAAATATGTACTAGCATCATTTGTATGCTAGTTTTCCTGGGTATTTTTTTTATTTTTTTACTTAAATTATAGTTTAGTATTTTACAATAAATATTTCATGTAGATTGCATTCATCAATTTACAAATGAGTATACTGCTGTGTACCTAAATAAAACGTAAGACTTCATGTTCTTTGTTTCTACGCAATTATGCGAACATATATTTAGCATTACAGGCAACTGGCGTAGTACAATTGTTATTTGTCAGTTTCAAATTATGAATGAATGAATGTTTGGATATCCGTTAGGATGACAATGTGGATAATTTTTTTGTAAGAGAATAATACGGACATGTTTGTTGATCAGAATATTGGAATATATAGACATCCAAAAAAAACGTCAACTCTGGCAATAAACAAGAGAGATAGAAATAGCAGTCATGTCTAAGCTTTTCGGTTGTGTCAAACTTTTGACAAGTGACTGTCACAATTTGTAAAATAAACAATGGCTGTCATATGATGTGACAGTCTTGACAAGTAAATAAGGTTATAAATTCGATCATACGTCTTTTTTTTCGGCTTTGATGACTCTAATGACTCTGATTTTTTTTGGATGTCTCTATGTTATTAAAAAATGTCTATTGGAATAAACAGAGCGCAAATATTGTAACGTCACTCGATTTACTGAGTATGTATATGCTGCAAAGCCCCATCCGCCATAATGTTCATCATTTCATCAACAATGTCTGCACCCAGTTGTAACAAAAGATCACGCTTTCTATTCGCGTCTAACGTTTCAATATTTCAGTTCAGCAAACTGATTCACATCAGAGCCGCCTTGATGTTCTATTACAAATGAATCCTCTAGAGTCCATCTGCGCCCTTAGAGATTCAGAATCGGCAGACGGCATACATTCCATTCACGTGACAACTGTAGAGCAACCGGCGCGGTCTGGAAGCATAATTAGTACCACCTAGGCCACACAGTACTTCACTTAATTATGGTCGTCGCGATATAATTGGACTGGTTGGTCTTTTTTCCTCTGCCCGTATCGCGGACGGCATCCTAATGCGAACAAAACTCGATCCGCGTAACCGGGATAGCGTTCAACGCAGAACAAACAGATGTGCCGCTGGAACGAGTATCTCCGGTCTGGAGAAGTAGTCCAACCGCATACCTGTTACGTTATCGACATAGGATATTTGTCATTCCCTTTACGTAACCTTGGACGCGATCGCGCACAAACCAGCGGCGACTCGTGGCCAAAGCAGAAGGGGAACCAACAGGATTGAAAAAGATATTCGACATCAACTAAATGCTCAAGTATGCAACTACGGAGATGTACAGTGTAAAAAATGTAGCTTTGCCCTTAGCCGTAGAAGGTACAGTAGACAAGACAGAAATTGTGCCCAGAGCTCATTTCATTTCGCTTGGTTCATCTCGCGAATAACGCTTCAATGGTTGTCTACGAAAACATATTTTATAATAACGGATGAACTTGCAGATTATGTTGGTCACATCATCTGAGCTGATTAATTAAGTTATTTAACTGAATAATACTTTAAAAGTTAACAATTAATGTACCTATAAGCTAGCGTAATAAATAGAAAGTAGGTAAATTATACTTTGCTTGCTTGAAATGCTTATGTCGTTGATGGTACATATCCCTGGTAACGTCTGAGTAATACCTCTCAATTCATGGGCAAAGCTAGGTATTCTTGCTTCACTTGGTTTTCAAACAATAATCGATTATGTAAAATGTTGCAGAACTCGCTTCGAGGCCACAACGAAAAAAAGGAATAAACAAATCGTGGCATTTTCAGAGGTTTCAGAAATGAGTCACTTTTAATATTACAACCATTAATTAGATGATGCATCTGCTCCACCAATGAAGATTTGTAGAGGACCTTCTCAGGACTCCGGAAGTGAAAGGGGATCTGACCTATCATGGTGCATTTTTGTGGTAGAGGACTTTGCAGTAAAAAAAGTTGTAAAAATAAAGGCTCAAACTAATAACAAAAACGTCACTGAAATCGTAGTTATGACGATCAATATAATTGTCTCACAGATGAATTCTCAATAATTTTCCTAATAAATGGTTTTATAAACAATTTCCAAGGCGGGTCTGTTAGCTGTACCCAAAATAAACTGCACGAAGGTAGACCGTTGTTTAAAATTGTTGATAAAAAACAATTTATCATTGAAATGCTATAGTACAATGAAATTGATCATTGTGGTGATGATTCCAAAGTGTAGGTAACCACAACAAAACACACAGTGCATCAACAATTTGAGCCTTCAGTCGAACTCAACACTGACACTCTCTACAAAACAAACATGCATCATCATAGGTCAGATCAGCTTTTACTTCTGTAGTTGTAGGAGGGTCCTCATCAATCATTTGTCTTATCCATTGCGATTTTAAAAATGGTTTGTTTGACATGTTGTAAAACTGCCGTTTATACTCTGTAGTCTGTGTCAATTTAATTTTGGATTTTGGTCTACTGCATTTTTTACTTCAATTTTTTTGCTCATAACTCAATGACTTTTATAATAATAATAATACTCACCCTATAATTACTCCGAAGAGTAACCCCTTAGGTCCTCTCAGGGACCTGTACGGGAAGGAGTGGCTATTATTATTATTTGCCATGGCGCACTGGGAGCGACTTAAGATTATTTCGGTAACGCATTTGCTTTACAGTTCTGAGGAAACCCAGAAAACTCAGAACATTACCAAATCTAGGGCATGTGCGGTTGGATTGGCATCTATGCATCCACACCTATACACTAGTGTATTAGTGGTTGCATATCAAGCCCTGACGGAGAAAGCGAGACAATTAAAAATCGCTACTCCGGCCGGGACTTGAACAACGCGCACAGAGGTATCGCGACTGGAAAGACGGCGATTTAACCCACTCGGCCACCCGTGCCCATGATTTTAAATATTACAAGATAAAACTGCATGTATCCAATAACTTTTAGAGATATAATTAATGCGAAAAGAACTAATACAACGCTATCCGGAATATTGAGCACGCTTAATGTGTGCGCTTTATCAATCTCCCATGGCACTTAAAGCTGCCGGTGCTCCCGAATTCGAAGTAAATCCAGCCCACTTAAACGCATATGCGATGATTCATTGTTAAGGCAACAAAACGGTCCGGTGGCGTCATGAATATTAACTGAACAAAATGTTACGATTACAATTACGTATGGGGTAGGTACATGCCCTGTGCACTTAAGCCGATGCTTATTGAGCCCCATAGTCTAGTCATTCCATTAGTCCTGCTTCCTTAAGAAATTTAAGGACAGTTTCTAATGGAGCGTCTGTCACTTCTTTTGATTCTATTGTTATAACCCCAAAATTCGAATACCTGACAGCTGCCAGTGCTGGGCATTCGCATAATACGTAGAAGGAGGTTTCTTCCTCCTCTCCGCTCCTTCTGCAATCGGGATCATTTTTCACCCCGATTATCGTGAGATGTCGCATGAGTGGGCAGTGTCCCGTAAGCAGTCCTACTATCCATCTCAGCTAGTTTCTACCCAGTTTTATGAAGTCTCCAAACAAAATGTTAGTAATGACGAGAGTATAAGATGTTTATATCAAGATCCTGTAATAAATTTTATCGGGGGGTAAAGCGCGGGCCTTGTACATCAGATTTCGTCTAATGAGATTTCCACAAGACATCCTTAGGAGTTCATCTAAATTCCTTTGAATTGCGTAGCTTTGTACACAGGCGACTTCACCTTCATAGGCGACTTACCTCTTGGATTAAATTAGTTCTAAAATATTTTACATTTTTTATCGTTTTTATGAGGGGGTTCACGTTATCCTATGCAGGAACCGCCACTGGCACGAACGTATGCGTGTTTTTGCTCTGCATACGATCGACGCGGGTAATTCGATATTTGCGTGTCACCGCGGTCGGTCTGCGTCTGTTTCCCTGGCTGCGGCACATAACGTTACGTTGTTATGTGTATATTGTATGTGCGAACGATAGTCGTACTAGTCTCCACGTAGCGAAATTTGATCGGAATGAGAGCGTGCCAGGTTCCGAGACGAAGTTACATTTAAGACGAAAATATCTTCCGTAGAATATATCAACGGTGTTTACGTAAAGTGTTTGTTCCCTTTTGATCAGTGTCTTATATGTATATAGGGATTTTATTATCACACTGTTAATTCATTGTTAAAACTCTAGGGAACACTTCAACGCGATGTGTTAAGCCGGTCCATTCTAAAAAAAGTGATTCTTCAAAAAAAAATGTCATTTAACCCTTAACTGGTCATGTGATATGTCCCACATTCACCTCCGTTTCCATTGATATGAATATTTCGAGAACGGTACCGTCCACAAACTGGTCACGTGTTCTAATCTTCACTCGACTGATTACCTCCCTCCTCCTTAATATATGCGGCTCTAGCGTCAGTATTTCTACAGTTACGGTATAAAATTAGTTTATCGGTGTCTACGAGACACTACGTGACCATTTGTGATACAATTCGTAAATCTTACATATTACACCAGTCCTTCAAAAATCATCAAAAATTTGAGGAAAAATCTTGTTTTGCCAAAAAATTAGCAGCTGAACTAGTTCGTGAACATTTGGAAAGACGAGTGAATAATCCTGATATACCACGAGAGTTACGTGCTATGGCTTTGTGCTATGGCTATGGCTAAGTGATTCGTCGTTTTATGAAACGACGAATCATTGGTGTAACGGAAGAAAACTTGGAAAACAGTCAAAAAGAACAGCTGATCCTCAGAAAGCGCAAAAATACTCAATATGTCCAGCTTCAAAAATCGAGGGGCCAAATATCTTTGCGTTAAATGCCGATGTAACTCAAATAATTGTGTAAATGGATAAGTTTAGGAGTTGCTGCTGCTCCAATTTGGCAACGCAGCATGTTTTTGGACCATAAGCTCCTCTTTCTAGATGTATTTACTCAGTATTTTAAAACACGTTCAATGTTGCAATGGGTTTTCATTCTTATATAAACATTTAAACAAAATATGTATTTTTCCACTGTAAATTTGCACTGTTTGTAAAACTCGTTTTTTCTTAAAATTAAAGAACACATTTTCTGTTATATGTATTTCTCTCATTTTGTAAGATTGCTATGTTTGTATTTCAGTTATATATTAAAAGAGTTTTCAATAATTTTTTTTATTATTTATTGTAACTTAATGAGTGTCTCCCAGACACCTCCTGACCGTTTATGTAACAAAATTAGGTGTGACCAGTTAAGGGTTAAGAGCACCCACTCGTTCTTTGAAAGACTTAAAAATTGAGTAATCAATACCAGGTAACAGTCTCTTAAAAAGTAGACAGTTATTTTTTAAAATACATTTAACTGTCTTTTCAAAAAGGTTTCAAAACTATAGTTCTTAAAAGCAGTTTGCTTAAAACAGGTAGAAATACGATTTACAGAAATGGGTTCGGTAGAATTAACAGCTGTGATGGAATTATTAGGACTCGAATGGAATTAGAAAACCAATATTAGCTTTGGTTACGTAGAAAGTCATTTTTTCCCTTTCGTCCAGTAGTAGATGGGAATTTTAGTATTTTATATTCCTGTTTGGTTGTTTGTGGAAAAATCATTTAAAACAATTATCGTTTTTTAGGAACAGACACCACTAAACAGGTACCAGTTTGTTAAAATCAGGAAGCAGTTTCTGAAAAGCTGAAAACTGAGTTATTAACACAACTATTTTTCAAAACAAGCAGTTCATTTTTAAAAATAGATAGGTATATTACAGAAACGGATTCAGTAGTGTCAGCATCTGCGATAGAATAATAAGAAATGAGAAGTATGTAATATACTCGTATTGTACTCTATAATTTTGAGTCTTCCCCTTGGCTGTCTTTTTTTTATATATTTTAACGTTTGTGCTGAGTGAGATGTTGTTTCCTTTCCAACCAGTAACAGAAGGAAAATTTAGTATTAAATATTGCTGTTTTATTGTTGTTTGGAAACAAGTGTTTAAAGAAATTATTGTTTTTCAGGAACCAAATAGGTAGCTAGCTATTTATTAAAATCAGGTAGTAGTTTCTAAAAAATGGAGTTGTGTGAACAGATAGTTATTTTTCAAAGCGGGTATTTTCTTCTTAAAAACATTATAGTTATATTACAGAAACGTCGATTTCGTTTTTACGACTTTATTAATTATTTGTAAATTATAATTTTACTCTATAATTTTGTGTTTCCCGTTTTTCTGTTTTTTTTTTTCAAATATTTTAGAGTTTCTGTTGTCGATTTAAATTTTTGTAGTATAATATAACAAAATGTATATTAGATTGTACGAATACGTCAATTGATGGAGAGGAAATTAGAATATATGTATATTTCAGAGTGTTTGTCCAACTTATTTTATTTGCACAACTACTTCTAGCAAGCATCCCTTCACACACAAAAATGGACCTATGTATGTTCAGTACTCTAACTCCTCTCAACAAATTCGCTGATCTAAAGCTTAAAATATACGTTTGCATACATTTATAATATTTATTTAAATTTATTTCAACGATGACCTATCTGAATGGCCATATATTAATCAGAATAAAATCAAATATCATATATGTACATATATTGCCAGTACATCAAATAAAATATGTATATATGTTTAGATATGTAACCTTTTTTATACAGGTGATTTTAAACACTTCTAGGGGACATTCTTTAGATCAAAAGTAATTTTTAAATATAACGGACTGGGTGCAGCTGTACAACTTAAAACACACAAAAAAATATGTAGGAGTTTTTGGAATTAATTCAATCTTAAACAAATACCTCACCTTCGCCCATTACAGATCAAGGTCGATTTAACCGTATCTGATAAAATAAATGTTCATGTTACTCGAAATTTGTACAAGTTTTGCAAACGCTTGTGAAAGAAAACCTTAATGTTTACAAATTATGCTAGATGTATTACATTTCTTTTATCGGTTATTTTTCTGTACAACAGAAGGTTGCTGCAAAATTCTTGAATAGCTACCTTAATGAATACTGAATATGAATATTTAAAATCATGTAACACTAAAAATAGTGCAAAAAGTACCTATATTTTTTACAAATATTATATATTATACATACATTGGTATATTTTCAGTAACAACGCATAATCGGTGTCTACTTTGATTTATGTATAAATCCATATACACGGTGGAGACTTTAACTGGGATATATTGGCTAGCGGGGTGGTGAATGATTTTTAAAAAAATTCCCGAGACACGTCAACTTTTAAATATATTTACCTACATTTTGCAAGTAATATGTAAAATATAGCCCTTCAGGGGTGGCTGAAACCACCCTCGACATGATTTTTTCAAATGCAACCCTATGGCTTGTGACCCCTCATTGTAAAGCTGGTGGAAAGAGGAATCCAACGCACTGATCAAATTTTAATTTTTAGTATGTTTGTAGGGTTGCATACAATTAAAACAATTTAAAAATTAAATTTATTTTCAACGTAACAATTGTTCAAAATGTGCACCATTCACTTGTTGGCAGCATCCCAGTCTGTGGTAGGTTTCGTCCCTTACATTATGCAACATTTGCGGTGTTATTTTTCCGATTTCCTCTCTTATCCTTTCCTGAAGATCTGCTATGTTGTTGGGTTTCTGAATGTAAACCCTACTTTTTAAGATGTCCCCACAAAAAGTAATCCAGTGGTGTAAGATCTGGAGATCTTGCTGGCCACTCAATATTACCTCGCCTCCCAATCCACCTACCGGGAAAAATTCTGTCCAGATACTGACGAACAATGGCAGCATAGTGTGGTGGGGCCCCATCTTGCTGAAACCATAACCTCTCGTCGGTCAAGTTAGGGTTTAAGGGGTTTGGAAATAAATGATATAGCACTGGCATTAGTTCGTGCTGGAGTAAACGCAAGTATCTTGCTCCATTCAGAGTGTCATCAAAGAAAAATGGTCCTACGATTCTATCTTGTATTATTCCGGCCCACACATTAGTTTTCTGTGGGCGCTGAGTATGAAGTTCCCTCATCCAATGGGGGTTCTCTTCAGCCCAGTAACGACAATTTTGGCGATTTACGTGCCCATTTAATGTAAAAGTAGCCTCGTCAGAGAAAACTATCCACTCTAAAGATAACTGGTTTTGATCAATACAAGTTATCAATAAATCGCAAAATTCCACTCGTCGATCTGGATCATCTTCAAGTAGCTCTTGAACAGCTTGCATTTTATATGGGCGTTTTTTCTCATATTTAAGTATTTTTAAAACTGTTTTGTGATTAAGATTACTATCACGGGCCAGTTGACGGGCTGGAGTGATTGGATTGTCTTCTAGAGCAAGCAACAAATTCAACTTCGTGTCGTCATCAACAACAGCCTGCCTCTTACTCGGTACTTTCTTGACATGACCCATCTCTCGATATTGTGCCTCAATTTTACTAATGGTACCTTGATTTAGTGGTGGCAAGTCAGGATGCGTTTCTCGAAACAAGCGAACAACTTCGCATTGAATTCGCGCCCTATCACCATATCCAATCATAATCAAAATTTCGATTTTTAGTGATTCAGTTAAATAAGACATTTTCACCAATTTGCAATAACACTTCGTTTCGAACACTGAATACAGCATACAAACTAAATTACTCTTTGCGGCGGTGTAAAAACACTAGAAAAAAATAACAAATATCAGTTGTGGCAAAAAATTGCTTGGAATTTTTTGTGGGGACATATGAAAAGTAAGGTTTACATTCCAAAACTAAACAACACACATTTTGAGTACGAAATTGTTGCGTTAAACATAAATTAAACTATAAAATTACGTTTTAATTGTATGCAACCTTACAAACATACTAAAAATTAAAATTTGATCAGTGCGTTGGATTCCTCTTTCCACCAGCTTTACAATGAGGGGTCACAAGCCATAGGGTTGCATTTGAAAAAATCATGTCGAGGGTGGTTTCAGCCACCCCCTGAAGGCCTATATTTTTCACATTACTTGCAAAATGTAGGTAAATACATTTAAAAGTTGACGTGTCTCGGGAATTTTTTGAAAAAATCATTCACCACCCCGCTAGCGAATATATTCCAGTTAAAGTCTCCACCGTGTATGTAATCTTAATATTCAAGATAGTCTTTTTGTTTTAAACTGTAAAATGTAAATTAATTACGTCAAACTGAACTTTCTTCTAAACCCAACATCTAACACCTCTTCAATCTGTTGTGGTAACAAATGATTTTTTCACTAGTTTTCTTTGCATTTTCTGGGAAAAAATGATAAGACTAAAACATGTGCATTTTCCACATAGACGTTATACTCATAGTACTTTGTTAAACTCAAAAAATCTCAAACAAAAATATTTTGTTACAGATGTGGAATTATTTTGCAGTTCTAAATAATTGCAAATAAATGCGTGCATTTTTCATATATACTTACAGTACTTTGTTAAATATCTTAAACAGAAATATTTTGTTACAGATGTGGAATTATTTTGTAGTCCTAAATAAATGCTTACAGTCTATCCTAAATTGGTTATGCATTGGCATCTCGGCTATTGTTGGATATAAAACAGTGGTTAAATGGGGAGGGTTTTCGAGAATTTTGAGAAGAGGGACGCCACATAGAACACTTTATGTAGTTAACATTGTTTTCAGTATTTTTTTAATTTCACAAGATGGATGTTTTTCTAGCATTGTGATATACAACTATAGCATTGTGATATACATATATCCAAAAGCAAATTTTGAGCATTATTTAACCACATCCAATATGGCGCCTGTTAGAAAAATCAAAGTTAGTGGCATTAATTCAGAAACAAATGACGATAGACATAGTTTGCTAACATCAGCGGAAGCATTTTAAAAAAAGTCAACAATGTACTCGCTAAAATATCACTAATTAGCAATATATGGGACATTCTCTAAAATGCAACTTCTCATTTTTTTTTGTAAATCTCGAAGACGATTAGGTACAGATAAATCGAATTAAAAAAAAACAATAGGTAATAATATCCTCTAAAACTTTCCGGTTTAGTTTCCGTTTAAAAACGTTTAACCGCTTTTCCATCTCCAATAATAACTGAGATACCAAATGCATGCATAACCAATTTGGGACAAACTGTATGTATACCGTTTTTAAATGCTGCTATTTACTTGCAGTACATGTATTTTTTTTTCTGTTAGACCTTGGCGACTTCGTTTTTTATTTTCTACATTTTTTGCAACGCGACACATGACAAAGCAACTAAATATCCGTTCATTATCAACTAAACATCGAGCTTACTTATTACACCGAGGCTATTAAAATCCGACATAACTTGAAATTATTACGTGCGACGGAAATGAATGCGCGCACTTATCAATTACCTACCGCTTATCGCCTCTGTAGACCTGATTGCTTTTCTTGAATGCTTGATGAATGAAAGGATTTTTATGCGATGTCATACGGAGTCAGTCGACTTTCATTAACCCGGTCTTTATCAAAGCCGTATTCGTTTGGCAGGTCATTAAGTGCCACCACGCCTACCGTCGTTTACATATACAGGGTGCGTCAAAAGTTCTGGAGCGGTAAAAAAATGTCGAAAACGTTTTTGTAAAATACGAATATCCTGCTCGGCAACTTACTGGGTTCAAAAAAATTTATTCAACGGTAATCATGAATTTGACTTCATATTTCAAGGTCAGTTTCTTTCGTTCTTCAAAATGAGTTTTTTAAACACGTCATGATCCACCATCTAACAATGGGATAGTGCCTGTTAACCTGTTTTTCCCTGATGCTGCAGCCGCGGGGCGCATTTAAAGTTTTTGGTGGCAGAAGAACAGGGTATAAGAACAATCGTATGCGTATTTGAAGTCTTCTTCTTCGAAGCCGTCGTTAGACTGAGTAGCGAAGCTGCCAAAGGTCCTAAGTTGTAACATAGAACCTTATAATTCTGAGGCAGCGAATTATTAACAACAGGTACTTACATAATTATGTATTTTATCCTTTTTAGTGCATTTAAAAGTTTGTTTTTTTATAGTACTTTGTAATCTCTGTACACATTTTTTCTTTAATTATTTTTACCCCCATCTGTTTTCCTATATACAGTTACGGTCAAAAATTTGTACACACCACCAGTGCGAAACATTTGACAGCAAATTTTAACACCACAGGAGGACAGACGGTTATAAATTTTATTACATTAACAAATACATTAGGTGAACTCAACTCTTACGTAATAAACATAATAATTTGTATCACATGAAATATTTATAAAAAATAAAATAGTATAAAGGGCGTCCTCTTAGCGGGTCAAAAGTATGCACACAGTTGTTTTAATATTTAGTAGGTAGACCTTTTCTCTTAATTACTTCTGCTAATCTCCTCGGCATCGAATGTACAAGACTAGGGGTAACCTGTGGACTAATTTTATTCCACTCTTCTTGAAGCTTGTTTTAGATCGGCTTTGTTAACTATCGTATGTTTTCTTAATGACCGTTCTAAGTCCATCCACACGTGCTCGATGGGGTTAAGGTCTGGGGACTGTGGAGGGGTGTTGAGCATATGAGGGCGGTTGTATATAAGCCACTGCCGTACAATAAGTGCAGTGTGCTTGGAGTCATTGTCATGCATAAAATAGAAATTGTTCCCCAAGTTCAGTTTTTCCGCACTTTGCTTCACATTATTCCGTAAAATATTTAAATAGGTATGTTTATCCATGATGTAGTCTATAAACACTAATGACCCTACCCCGATGTAGCTATACAGCCCCAGACCATAACTCCCCCGCCTCCGTGTTTTACTGTAGGTTGGAGATTTTGTTGGTCGAATTCTGTATTGGGCCTCCGCCATACCAATACTCGCCCATCCGAGCGAAAAATGTTATATTTACTTTCATCAGACCACAACACGCGATCCCAAAATTGTATATCTTTGTGTAAATAGTCATTGGCAAAGGCTAGGCGTTTCTTTTTATTTATTTCTGAAACAAAAGGTTTCCTCCTTGCTATGCGTGCATGATATCCTGCTTGGTTTAGTGCCCTACGAATTGTTCTGGAACTTACTGTCATTTCCGTTTCTGTGCAGAGGTTAGCAGCCATTTCTGATGATGTCGTTTCTGGGTTGATTTTTACATATCGAGCTATTTTTCGGCGATCTCTTTCCGACAATTTAGATGGTCGTCCTCCGCGTGGTCGGCTTGCCACGTTTGTTTCATCCTTATAGCGAGCAATTACCGCACGGACAGTATACCGGCTTCTGTCGACAATCTTTGCAATCTCTCCATATGATTTGTTTTGTTTTCGTAGGCGTAGAATTAATTTTCTTTCCTCTATTGTAGTTTCTTTTCCTTTGCGTGCCATATTTTTTTTTCTTTGCCTCTTACTTTAAAATACAAAGATACCACTGTAGTAGGTATTAAACTTTTGGATTTTACAAACGGTGTTACTAAATGCAGTCGGGGATTCACTCATTTCTTTCCGCCGCGTTTGCAAATACTGCGTAATAACAGACTGTGTGCATATTTTTGACCACCTGTTCTTGACACTCTTTCATATGCAATCCAATATTCACATTCGTATCGCAGCCTGTCTGCCATCAGTGTCTGGCTGTGGATTCTTTATAATGCAGACTTTCAGCTGATGGAAATTTTCAAAGCTACCCTTTCAATTCCTTATTTATATTTTTGTTTTCTTGTAGATCTAGGTACTGTGTGCAAATTTTTTACCACCACTGTATATCTAATTGTAAGTAATACTTATTTCTTTATAATAAAGAGTATGGGAAATATAAAGCTTGTAAAATCCATGCTATCAGACGGGGCCGAAAGGGCACCCTTTATCGGTCGCGTTCACCTTCATGTTTATTCGCAAGTAATCATTGTAATTCCTGAAAGTCCGATTCAGCCGCGGCGTGTTATCATCGCGCACGCAGACGTAAACAAGTCGATGATAGCGGCGGAGCAAAAATGCAAATACGCCCATTGTTCCGCGAGCTTTTACGACTCGATAAGGCCGCGGAACGTCATAAAATAAGCGCGGCGCGGAATAATAAAAGCCGTTCGTTCGTTTGTCGATCGCGCGTTGTCCGCCCGTCTGACACGCACGTATGTACATACGGCGATATATTGAGACATACATTCGTCGAGTTAAAAATTTTACATTCAGGCTAATTTTGGGAGACTTGGCGCAGCGGTTGAGATGGCACAGCGGTTGACATGACACAGCAGTTGAGATGGCAAAGTGGTTGAGATGATATGGCGCTGCGCGGCGTTATATCTTGTAGTCCAGTAGACAGGAGCTAAAATCATCAAAAAGTTGTTCTTGAAACATGTAGTGCTAGTTTTGAGGATGTCCTATGTATTTTTTTGCGTAGAACACAAAGCGCGGGGTCCGTAGAGCTGAAACCGTCCTCTAATTTTTTAAATTAACAATTTGTAAAAAAAAAACGTCTTGTTTTCACATTTTCACTTATATCTCCGTTCCTTGGCATATTTTATATAGAATATGCATATACGAAGTTGTAGCCTATTGAATTTCCTAAATTTTAAGCCCGACCCGAAGTCTCCAAGTACTATTGTCAACTGAATGACTGCTGTCAACTGTTGACTATTGTCAACTGAATGACTGCTGAAGTTGACAAAGTGTTTTTTTTTTCACTATTCTTTTACTTCGAAAGTAGGGCGACTATGATCATGAAATTTCTTGGAGGCACTGGCAGTTGTAGTATGAAGTAACAAAAAAATTTCAGCTCGATCCGTTAATCACTTCGAGTAATTAACTATCGAATTTTTTTGCTTTAGCCTTAATTAACAATGACGCCATTTCTTTGTTTATTGTACGATATTGACCGGGTTGGGCTAGAAAAATCATAAATCTCTTCAAGTTTGCGAGACTTTTTGAGATTTTGAAAAATAGTTTGGTCCAGTTTTGTAACGTTTTCTACGCCTACATTTTTTGACGCGACGCATATATGTATTGTTTTAGCCCGCTTTGAAATTCTCGGAATTGTGACTATAATATCTTGATGCCCATTTTTTTTTTAAATACGCGTCTTGAAGCGTACTTTCAAGATATAGTCACAATTCCGAGAATTTCGAGGCGGTAACGCTAAAACAATGTATTTTTCGATGGTTTTCTTATGATTACTCAAAAACTGCTAACGCTAAAAAAAATTAAACTCAAGATCCAAAAAGTCGAAACTTCGAGCTTCAATTGCCTTTTTTTCTCTACGACCATTTTTCCCCAAGTTACTCTGTGAAAATCGGCTAAAAATTTGGGATTTTTTTATACCCCTTCATATCTGCGCCTAGTGCAGGTAATACAACAAAAATATAAGATGGCTAAAATGTATTCATTGTCTCTAGGTGTCTCAAAACGCGTTCAGAATATGCCGAATTATATTTTATGCACCTACAAAAACAATATTGAGCCGAAAAAGTTGTGAATACGTACATACGCCAATTCACCTGAAGTTCCTGCGCATCTCAACCGCATGCGAAGGGTTAGATGCATTTTCGTAATCTTACCTTTATTTCATTTTTATATTAAATGGTCCGTATTAGTTATTTGACATTTGTACTTGAATAGCCAACTCTGCATATATTTTGTGATGACTGTTTTACACACATCAATTTTTCTATAATAAATTGTACAAGTTGACCTTCAATTTATTTGAATACGTGTAAAACAGAAATTGCGCCCAATTTATTGTCCACAATAAATTGTAGAATTAGAACTTGCTCTAATTTTTTAGACCCATTTTAGGGACATTTAGTAACTTTCTACATTTATTTTCATGTACCAACTTTGTAATTTTAGTTGCATTAAACTAAAAGGGAAACTTGCACCTAGTACACCAAGAATTCCCTAACGAAGACTGTTGGGCAGTGTTGAAATTGGTCAATAAATTGTTACAAATATTACAAAGTGTGAACAGTTAGATCAAAATATCTTAATTGGACAATTTATTCAAAAAGAAATTCTACAATTTATTGTGCAATAAATTAGTATGTGCAAAACAGTCTTTACATTTTAGTAGCTGAAAGTACCCGGGTTTCAGCGAGTCAGGTTACGAAAGCTTGACAAAGAAAACGTTTTAAAGACACTGGTGTTAGGATCAGATCTGCTGACTTGAATGTAAATTTGACAAGAGGTGCTTTTATGCGTAGTTTATGATTTGTTTAACGAGACGGATTGTATTTTTGCCGCTGTTTGAGTTGAATCGAGGACAAGGTTGCCCTTAAGCGGACGTTTCAGATATATGTATGTATGTATTAGACTGCAATAAAATATGCGGAATTCCAGGTCAGGACGTCAATTTGCATTATTTAATTACGTAAATCAAATGTCCCTAAACAGTATTTTGCTACGCGTGTTAACATGTTGAGTGCGGATGTTAGCCGGGGCTAACAAACGTAACGCTCTCTGGGGTACGTGTGTTAGCCCAAGCTAACACAGTCCTTGGCAACCCTAGCATCACAATTTCTACCTGCTAGGAACTGGTGGGGGACGAACTCGGGGTACGGTTGTTAGCCCGGGCTACAACCCTAATAAAACCCAAATAATACATAATATATGATTTTTTTATATTTATCCTTCATTATTGAGGTCATCAAAACGATTTTAGAAGAGGGGAAAACATATCCGTACCCCGCGGTTGAAATGAAGGTTGTGCTCCGCACTCAACGTGTTAAGAACGACTAAACACAGACGTCCCGGGAGTCCCGCTCCCCCACTCTTCACTTCTGCCGCCGCGGAATATGGGATAGCCAAATGGCAAATTATATAGGCCGCCGCACGTACGTTGCAGGTGTGAAGTTGAAGGTGTTTATTGTTTATTCGGTTTTATTTCTTTCGCTGTTGTGATCGTCGCGGTACGGAACCAATAAATAGCCATATTAAGCGAAACGGCTTACTTATTAATTATGTCGCGGATTCCGTTCGCATATAAATTGCAAAATATAATCAAAAACTTTGAGGAATTTAAAACAGATGGAATATTCATACGTTGTCTACCGTGTAATAGGCGATATGCTTTTAAAGACGAATGGGATGCAAAAAGACATATTAATTCGAAAAAACATCAAGATAATGTACGGGGTGAAGTCAATACTGACGAGTTCTTATATGACTTGTGTTATATGTTGTGTACGTGTGGATTGTCGTGGAGACTAGTAGATAATGCGTGTTTTAGAAATTCTTGTTCAAAATACATGCCAGATTGGCCTTTGCCTAGTAGCCAGACATTGCGCACTCGGTACCTCCCAAATTTATAATAATGTGATGGACAGTCTTAGAGAAGACGTACGCAATCAATATATTTGGGTCACTGTTGATGAAACCGTGGATTTTCGTGGTCACAAGGTAGTGAATGTTCTGCTCCGTGTTTTAAAAGTGAATAATAGTACCCCGCCAATATTAATCGCAAGTAAACGTGTATTACAAACTACGGCTGAAACGATTGATGTATTGGTGACGGATGCTGTACGCAATGTGTGTGTTGACAATGACAATTTACTGGTGTTTGTCACAGATGCAGCCGCATATATGCGAAAAGCAGCTGAGCGTCTAAAACGCACATATAAAAATATGACCCACGTGACATGTTTAGCGCATGCCTTACATCTTGTCGCTGGTGAAATTGCAAAACAATACCCGATAGTAGACCGACTAATTTGGAACACAAAACAAATATTTGTAAAGTCAGGGTTACGAAAACACAATTCACCGGTATGTACACGATGGTGCACGTGGCTGCACCCACTTCGAAATTCTAAAGGAATTCATCATACAACTAAATCCCTTAGAATGCAAAGCTATACGACTTAGCCAAAATGCATTTAATACACCTGATATTCACACAGATTTAAACATTATAAAACAGCAGTTCAACTATTTAATTCAAGCAACTACAAGGTTAGAAAATTCAACATTATCCTGTGAAGAAGCTTTAACTATAATAAGTGACGTTGAAAGTACAATGACCAATTTAGTAGATCGTGAAGGTGTCGCAATTAAAAACAAACTGGAAACTGTGTTAAATAGAAATACCGGTTACCAAACAAGACGTAATTTTTACACAAATAGGCAGAATATTGTTACGTCGAATAATTATGTCGAATACTTAAAATTTGCACCATTGACTTCTGTAGATGCTGAGCGATCGTTTTCATTATATAAATATATGTACCGACCTAATCGGTCACATCTAAGTGCGGTGAATGCAGAACGTATTTTAGTGACTATGATGTATGCCCATGCTGTGCAAGAATGTCCTCTTACAATTAGTGATGACGGTGACACGACCTTTCAATAGAAAATAACTGTTTGGGCAAGTGTCTCTATCATATTTTAATTTTGTACTGGTTTCCTGAGGTCGGTCCTGATTTACCTCGAGCTTATTGCATCCTATTATGTATGTGTGTATGCCTAAATGCGTTGCCATAGAGTCCGTTGACGTCACCAACACAGCGGGATAAAGAGAACGGGAGGGTCGCGTCGGCCTCTCGCCCGATTCATAAAAATACTTGGAATACTTTCACTCGCATCTCCGCGTACCTACATACATACATACAAACGTACGTACACGCACCAATGCACTTTTGGAAAAACCCGGAGAAATCGACATTCAGGGGATAGGAGCGCATCGTCTTTATTTCGCGCTCGTCCAGAACGCGACGGATTTACAAATAAACCTCTTCGTTCGCACTTTATGTTTATCGCCTGCTGGTCAAAATAACATTACCTCCGTGTCCGTGATGTTCATTTAGAAATTGATTGAAGAATTTGATATACAGGGTGATCGATTTATCATAGGAAGTGAGTTTTTCTTAGATGTGGCTGAGATAAATTAATTTTTGTGATAGGTAAATTATTTTTCCTCACCTTCCCTCAAAATTAAGGCATTAATAAAAAATATCTATTGACGACGCTAAGCGTCGCGACGCCTCGAAACGTTTTTTTTTTTTCAGCAACATACCTTTATTACTTTATCATTACAAAGGTGTAAGAATTATGAGTTCTTTTTCTATTTAAGATGCAAAGACGTATTTTTTTTCTTTCCTTAATTTTGAGTGGAAGTAAAAAAAAATAATTTCTCTTAGCCGTTTCTCAGCCCATGATAAATGGATCACCCTGTACAGTTTTCAGGATTTTATACAGACATTTTTTTTCGATTTAACCTAATTTGCCTTGATCCAAAAATGCTTCCTCAGGAAACTAGAGCTCTTTGAAGATGTCATCTATAAGTCAATTTTTCTTATTTTATATTCGTTGTTAGAAGCTTAACACTGTGTCAAGTTGAACTTTTTAGGTAACGGCTTTTGTGAGATATTTTCAAAAAAATGACGAAGGCTCCATACAAGGTGTGACTTAAGGATTAAATAACCGAACTGCTGTCATAACACTTTTTATTCGTTACCAATTACAGTAGCAACTTTTTCGCCTTCAATTTCGCCCTTGGCTATCTCTACACCGCTCCATATGACTTTTCCACTGTTGAAAGCAATGCTGGGAGTCCGCTTCTGTCAGCTGATTCAGAACCTCCGTCGGTTTTGCTTTAACCGCTTCGACACTTACGAATCTTGTGCCCTTCAGCGCCGATTTGACCTTGGGAAATAAAAAAAGTCACAGGGGACAAGGTCGGGCGAGTATGGTGGATGTTCCAACACAGTAATGCCGTATTTTGCAAAAAAAGACGCCTTCACAGACAAAGCAGAATGGTCCAGTGCATTGTCTTGGTGAATCTTCCATGATTTGGTTTTCCACAAATCGGGTCTTCGTCTTCTCACACGCTCACGAAGGGCCGTCAGAACCTCGATGTAATTATTCTGATTGACCGTCTGACCCTCAGGGACCCAGTGAACGTAAACAATGCCTCGAAAGTTAAAAAAGACGATCATCATCGCTTTGAATTTGGATTTGCTCATCCTGGCTTTTGTTTGTTTTTGTGTTTGAGTTCGGGCTCTTCCAATGCATGGATAGCGCTTTGTTTCGGGGTAGTAAGTAAAAAACCACGATTCATCACAAGTAATCACCATGTATAACAAGGCTGGATCAGTGTCAATGTTATTTAGAATGTTAACGCAAATGCTCATTCTTGATTCCTTTTGCTCGGGAGTGAGGAGTTTTGGCATCATGTTTGCGCAAACTTTGCGCATGTTGAACGTTGAATGTTTTCGTCCGTTTTTGACGTTGAGGGCCGTCCGGGGCGCGGATCGTCTTCGGTCCACGTTTCACGTCCCTCTTTAAACCATTCAAAAACTTGTGTGCGGGATAAACATTTATGCCCGGACACTTCTTTTAATATTGTATAAGCTTCTGTAAAAGTTTTCCCCAGTTTAACAAGAAACTTGAGATTAATTCGTTGCTCCATTTGAACACTTAACATTTTTTCGACGCGTCACTAGTACGTAGACTAATTCAAACGACTGCTACAGTCACACTGAGCGACCCACTAACTTGTCCAGCGAGGTAGCTCACCAGGAAGGTATCACCAGACACAGTTCTGTTCAAACTTGTCACGACACGCTCGCAGCGCGCTGGTAGCAGCATCAGTTCGGTTATTTAATAGCCACACCTCGTATTCAAAGAGCTCTATCGACGCATTTTCGACATCATATTTATTCATTTTTTTTTAATCATATTTATATATTCATCATATAAATCATTTTATATGATGAATATATAAATATATGATTTTTATATATTCATCATATCATATATTTAGTATTTGGGGATATCCGTTTGGCAGAAGAGTTTTTTTTAGACTCTATACAGAGTGTTTCCTAAATAATCTGGAAAACTGAAGGAGATATTCCTCAAGCGATTTCGTGAAGAATAGGTCATATAAAGTGTTTTCCCAAGTGGCTTAGTTTTTGAGATACAGAGTGTTATGGTTTAATTATTTTTTTAAATGTCTGGAGTAGACTAAAATTTTCTTTTTATATTATTTCTATTATTACTTTCACTTAGGTACACCGCCATAGAAAGTATGTTAACTGTTTAACTTTAACGCTTTATTTCGAGAACGTTTATTTCAATAATTAAGCTATTTTAAACTTTGTATGAAAAACACTTGACTGGAGGAAGTATATCCTTCAGTTTTTAAGTTTACTTGGGAAATACCCTTAAAATATTTAACACAGCAGTTATGAGCCTGGCGATTTTTTTTGCAAATTTTCAAGACTTGTATGTATGTAGGGCAGGTTCAAGAAATATTTTTTTTCGAATAAAAAAATGCAATAGTAAATGAAGAAGTCAGGTGTCATGAATCACAAGCATTGCATTGTATTCTTTATACCAAATTATGAAATATCTAGTCGTTGAAAAAACGGTCAGAGATCAAGCGGTCAAGGTCTGTAGTTGGCTAACTGGAAACCATACATTTTTAAAACCCGTTTCAAAAAAGATTCACTGGTTTTTATATTGTGTATTATACAGGGTGATTCAGCTAACCCGTTCATTAAAAGTTTATGAACTTCCCATTGAAATTTATTTTTGAAAATTTGGAACCAAGGGTTAGCGGGGACAGTATATTCAACTAAAGTACTTGTGCTTTTCTGACACTTCCGGTTATACCGGAAGTAGCTATCAACTTCCTTATTTTAAATGGAACACCCAGTATATTAATACATTTTTGAATTCCCCTCCTAATTTTAGGTTGACTTTGTTAACAATTCCCTATACCTATCTTCAGCAGTTTTTGAGATATTTTAATTTTTTTGAAAAAAATAGGTTTTGTAGTATCCTATTGAAATGCTCGTCATCGATTCAAAACAAAAGTTATGGTAGCAAACTTTGGGCTGCCCTTGGGCGGACTATTAAGGTTTCAGGTGGTATGTAATTTGATATTTTATTATTTACATAAACTTCATTTCATTTCATAAACTTTTAATGAACGGGTTAGCTGAATCACCCTGTATATGTAACTTTTTTGCCATTCATGATATAGACATTAATGAAAACTAGTTGTCTAGAACTTAAATTGCTGCAAATACCATAATTAATATAATCTCGCTGCCTCAGAATTACAAAGTTCTATGTTACACACAAACAATTTTGAGATAAACGCATGTAAACTTTTTGCTGGCAGAAGAACACGATATAAGAAGAATCGTATGCTTCTCTGAAGCCTTGCCCGTTGAAGCCGTCGTTAGACTGAATAGCGATGTTGCCAAAGGTTCTACGTTGTGCATATTGCCATGTGATATGTATAAGTCCGAAATCTAGAAAGTAATCTAGGAAAGATGTTGAAAAGCCCACAGGATATCGATTATACGTGCCAAGTCACATACATATGTATTGGACCACGGAAATATATTATTTAGTGTTATATTTCCGAATTGGTGTTTAGTTTTAATTTGGTGTTAACAATTAATCAATATTATTTGCTATTTATTGCATTAGTCAATTAGTCAACAATAACCCAGAAATATAAAGTCGTGTTATTAATTTATGTGGTCCAATTCATATGTGAGTGGGCTCTTATAAACAGCAACATTAACGACCTGTTAATGTTAAAAACTAACTAAAAACTAACGTTAAAATTTAGAAATAGTTCTTCGTAACTTGAGCATATAGAGTATTCAACAATGGTGATCAGTGATCATAGTGGTCATTAGAAGTCAGTGTTAGAGATAATTTTTTCTTTACGGAATACTAACGTATCATTGATTAAAAATATGTAACCAAACTATAAAAGGTTATAAGAGTACCGTAATTTTAATCGTAACAGAATTAGAACATAGTTTAGAAATTGTCGCTGTTTATTTATTGTCGTCAGTTCTTGTTAATGAATAAATAACACTGGAGATTAACAAATATGTATTTACTGTCATCATAAAGGAGCCCTAAATAATAGGAGTACAGTGGAGCATCTGGTTCGGATAACCAGGGTGGTTCGGATAACTGATATTTCGGATAACCGATAATTAAAAAAAAACTATTTTGGGTGTAGGTACTAAATATGTATGTGCATAGATAATTAAATAAACAAACAAACTGACGATGTGACGTTGGTCGCGTAGGCCACTTGTGGAGTAGAAGAGGGGGGCGGTTAGATTTTGAAGTTCGGTTAACCGGTCGTTCGGATAACTGAGGTTCGGATAATCGATGCTCCACTGTAATTAGTAAGGATTATTATCCCCTGCGACTATTATCCAGTAGAGCCTAACTATCTCCACGCTAGAATTCATGAATGAGCCATGAAAACGCCCTGTTAGATACCCGTATATTTGATAGAACCCAATTTGCAATTCACCTCCATTAGGCGTACTCCCATTATATCTAGATCTAGATCACCGCATAACGAGAGAAAGTGTTTCCCTATGTGTTGCCGTTCGGTTAAAATTAGAATTTAATATTTGTAGGCGTTGAGGCTATAAAAGTAATGAGGATCGAAAACGATCTGACACTACGAGTTGCGACTCGGATGGTGGTAATAAGAGACGTGCAATTTGTCCACCTAGCCAAACGTCGTATTTGGTAGGCGACGGGTGGTTCGTGTTCGGCCGTAAATCCGGCGAGTGCGTGCAGTTTCATATAACAGCGACAGTTTATGCCTAGCTTTGTCATCCCACTAAAAGGTTCTGGTCTTATTAGTGCATTTGAAGTTTCTTATTTGCTAATTTATCTGCCTTTTCATTACCTTTATGCACTACTAACCAAGCCAACGTCATTCTATGTTTACTTCCTTGCTGTTTGACGTCGTGTTCCGTACTAATTTTCAGGTAATCTGTAGGCTGAATGCTCACAACGTTGCTTGGAATATTGTTATTTATTTTCCTAGACTTATCAAGATATTTTTAGTGTGGATACGTGTAGATGAAGTGACGAACTGAAATGTCGCGCGCCGCCTGAGGCAAGACATTCAGTTTAATTTAAACGAGCCCTCCGTATAAAGTGTGATTTTACAGAAATATTAATAACGAAATTTCTGTTGAAACGCATCCAGAGCTACAGTGGCGGTCACATAATTATAAACGGCATTGTTTTAGCATAACTTATGCACATTATGTCATTTAGTTTTTAACCCGTCCCAACAATTATATATACAATAAACGTGCGTTCTAAAGCGAATCAATTCGTAACTTATTTTGTGCTCCATCCGTCTCAGTTCAACTTTTATATTTATAATTGCCATTTACCTACCATTTTTCGAAGGACACATAATTAAAAACGATATAGAAAAATGTTCATTATTCAAGAAACTATGTAACATTCTACATTCATATTTTGTTGGATAATCATGTTTCTTTATTACTTCTGTGTATGTGCTACCCATAGAGCTTATCAAAGTTTGACATAACTCTACAGGTATCGGTACCAGGCCTCTCTAACAGCTTCATACAATTCATCAAAATTAAACTGACGCTGACAAACTCGCTATTTTACTTCACACCATAGATTTTCTATGGGGTTGAGGTCAGAGCTACAAGATGGCCAGTCAATAATAGATACGGAGTTGTTAATTAACCACTGTTTTACAGATTTCGCAGTACGTCTGGGATCATTGTCTTGAACAAGCTTCCACGTAACAGGCATAAACTCGCCAGCGTATGATTGCAGAATATTTTCCAATATGTTAATATACACATACTGGTCTCACACACCTACGTACACCTACACCTCTCCAGGAAAAGCAACCCCAGATGACGACATTTCCGCCTCCTTGTTTTAACGTTATTGTTGTATAGTTCGGATTATATTCACATTTCGGCGGGCGTCGGACATACTGTTTTCCATCGGATCCTAGTGAAAACAGTATGTCCGACGCCCGCCGAAATGTGAATATAATCCGAACTATACAACCATAACGTTAAAACACAGAGGCGGAAATGTCGTCATCTGGGGTTGCTTTTCCTGGAGAAGTGTAGGCTCCATACATCGCGTAAAGGGAATCATGAAGCTGTTAGAGAGGCCTGGTACTCGATACCTGTAGAGTTATGTCAAACTTTGATAAGCTCTATGGGTAGGAGCTACACAGAAGTAATAAAAGAAACATGACTATCCAACAAAATATTAATGTAGTATGTTACATAGTTTCTTGAATAATGAACATTTTTCTATATCGTTTCTAATTATGTGTCCTTCGAAAAATGGTAGGTAAATGGCAATTATAAATATAAAAGTTGAACTGAGACGGATGGAGCACAAAATAAGTTACGAATTGATTCGCTTTTAGAACGCATGTTTATTGTATATATAATTGTTGGGACGGGTTAAAAACTAAATGACATAATGTGCATAAGTTATGCTAAAACAATGCCGTTTCTAATGATGTGACCGCCATTGTATATAATTTTTAGTTTTTCTTTATTTGTCAGTTTGTTTTAAAATATATATTTGTCATATAAGGATTCTAAAAAAGGTATAAAAGTTCGCTGAAGTTTATTGGCACAATTTAATTGTATTGCAAATAAATTTATATATCAAAATTTTACAATCTAAGCGTTATTAATTATGCCCTCTATTGAAAACTTTTAATCGTATCTAATTATTGTATAAAATCAGTACATGCTAATTTCTTGATTATTTAACACTTTGTAGATTAGCGCCATTTGCGCTCTATTCCAGTTAGAGATTTGCGGTTTTTAATTTTCGGTAGCCTATAGAGTTGGTTTGAATGCCTCGAAGGCGCTACGTTGTAACTTAAACGATTTTCCGTCCACACTCCATAAAGCGTCGAAATTTTAATTCGCAAGATTTTGACTGCAACTTCAAAGACTTACAGAATGGACTAAGAAGGACATTGTCGGGTAAAAACTCCATCCCGGCACACATTAAGACCTCCTCAATAAGTTCTGGGTTTTTGGTCGTTGTCCCATTTTTTCAACCCATTTCCAGTCCCCCTAAGCCGCCCCTTTGTATTTACGCAGGGTTTTGCGTGGTTTGACCTCTGTTGGGCAAATCAATTAATCTTAATGCTGCCTAATAAATTGGCGTGGGGTGCCACAACTCGCTTTCACCCTTTGACAACTAAAGCACCCCTCCAAACCACACCTACTTCGACCCCCCACCCCCTCTGGTTCCGCCCCTGTAGAAGGCTACGTGAGACGTATATTTGTCTCGAATTCATGTCATGACATTACTTGACGGCTCTTGAAGTTGACGGGACCCACTGTGAGTGGCTGATTGAGCGCCAAATGTGGTATTCCATATGTCATATTCCAACCTTCTCCCCTGAAAATATGCCGCGCTGAGGGGTTGTAAGCAGGTCTTGATATGTGGGGTGACTCTGAAAGCCTTTCTGAGGATGCTTGAACCCTTTTCGGCCTACATCGAATCATTTGTCTCCTTCACATCCTATTTTGCGTCTAGCAAAAGTATTCACACGCCCATTTTTTGAAGGTTGCTTAAATGCTGATAATTTTTGTACTATAGTATTGATTGGTTTTTACTTATTTTACTGATAAGATTACAATTTGTGAAATTTGGTGTCTAATAAGCCCAAGTTAGAGATGATATGTCGATTATGTGAAATATATCGCTAAAAAAAGTAAAATTGTGATGTTTTCAAAAAATCGTGATAACTCAAATATTTCAAAATCCTTTTCAAAGTTCTTGAATTCATGTTAAAGGGAAATCCTCAGTGTGTATATATATATGAACCATTTTGGAAAAAAAGTTACTCTTTAAAAGTTTTAAATCCTAGACATCAAAAATTTCTAAAATTGAATAAAAATATACATATTTAAAATTCAAAAAAAGTACTCCACACATATCTGTAAAAGAATTAACGGATTAATATTGCACTAGACCTCGCTGTGTTTTATTAAAATTTCATGAACAGTGGTTTGTACGAAAACTAAACTGTATTTGATAAAACACTAAAACATGTTTTTGGTTCAAATTTAGAATTTTTTCCTGTCTAGGAAAATTGTTTTCAAAATTGTCAGTAGATGAGATACTCTGAGTAATATGAGTCCAAGAACTTAACCAAACTTAAAAGGATTTTTTTTTGGAGTTTTTCACGGTTTTTTTGCAAACATTGTAGTTGTACTTTTTTAGAGATATATTTTCACATAATGGACTTTTAACTTGGGTTTACGTATTAAACGCAGAACTTCACAAGCTGTAATCCTATCAGAAGCAATAACAAATCAATACTGTAGTACAAACATTATAAGAAATTAGGCAACCTTCAAAAAGTGGATGTGTGGTTAATATTAAAAAAAAGATGTCCTTTTCATAACGCTTATCTTACTATCGGATATTTTACCCAATTATTTATTTCTTCTACATCGACACAAATACACTTCTCCGGTAATGACAATGATTACTCGTATAAGTCCCTTCGTCGCTTTTAATGCGTTGCTTAGCTGCCCGCGTACTCGCAGGAAAGTGATTTATGCGCGTCATTGACTCAAGGTGACGACCACCATGAATTTTAACGCAACATTTAACAATGTCGATTTGACAGGTGTTCTGTAATGCAACACCCACCTGACTGTGTTTACGACTTTCAGTGTCTGGCCGGGAATGCGCCTTTTTACGATGTGTGTGTATACATTTCTTTGGAATTCATTAATTTGATACCGGTATGGTAATGTTCGAAATTGGATATCCTACTGTCGACTGTCTTGTGTATTATGAGTAGGTATACCTGCAGCTAAAACAAGTATGAGAGCTTTAGGAAGCTTTTCCATTTTAGGAAAATGTTTACAAAAGTGATGGTCAAACAAATCTTTAGAATTTAATTTGCATGTCAATGAACGTAAATGGTAATGAGTAACCCCAAGCTGAATACTTGTTCCACTTTTCATTACTTAAAGGAAAAACTGCATTGAGCTACATCGTTGACTAGTGCTGGGTTACCTGTTCCTTTTAAAACCTAAGCTAGGTCTCTTCATAGACATTTTTGTTTATTTTTTAACAGGATTCCCATTTCATCATTGATTACAGATAAAAAATTATTGGTAGATTCACAGGGTTTCCACTATACTGAAAAACTTGGAGAATTTGGAATTTTTATCTAGTCCAGAATTGTTTTCCCTATTAGAAAATTTAAATTCTTTAAGCATCGAGTCGCGTCGGCTGTTGCAGACCGTCTCGTCGCAATCGTATTGTGTTTAAACAAAGAAACCAAAAACCCGGCATATCATGTGCATCAGCCTATACATATGCCAAGATATACAGTGTAACCCATTTAAAACTTGGACATCCTTCTAAAACATGTAGGTATTAGAACATTGAGCAATTAGCCCAATTTTCATCGATTTTTTTTAGGTGTAGGGTACACATACAAATCGATGAAAATTTAAAATCAAAACTAACTTATCATAGGACATGACTGAAAATCAATAACTGAATACATCACGGAATTCAGAACCCACTAAAATGGGTGTGTACTAATTTTAGTCTACAAATATTGCCTTTTTAAAATGTTACAGTAAATTTCGTTATCAGTTTACCTCTAAAAAGCAAGTAGTCAATACATTACAAGGGGCACGGATAGCCGAGTGGGTTAAAGCGCCGTCTTTCCAGTCGCAATACCTCTGTGCGCGTTGTTCAAGTCCCGGCCGGGGTAGCGATTTTTAATTGTCTCGCTTTCTCCGTCAGGGCTTGATATGCAACCACTAATACACTAGTGTATAGGTGTGGATGCATAGATGCCAATCCAACTGCACATGCCCTAGATTTGGTAATGTTCTGAGTTTTCTGGGTTTCCTCAGAACTGTAAAGCAAATGCGTTACCGAAATAATCTTAAGTCGCTCCCAGTGCGCCATGGCAAATAATAATAATAGCCACTCCTTCCCGCACAGGTCCCTGAGAGGACCTAAGGGGTTACTCTTCGGAGTAATTATAGGGTGAGTATTATTATTATTATTATTATTTAACTGAAAAACGGTCGAAGTCAATTGTTTTTTGTTTTGAATATTGAAAATAAACAATAAAACAATTAATCCAATGGGTCAACAAGAAATCTAAACAAAATTAAATAAAAAAAGCTTATATTATTAAAATATAGTAATGCTTGAACATGTTTTAGGAATATATGGACCAAATTCGTTCTTACTAAAACCGCAACTGTATGATGTGAAACACATAATTTAATTAACAGTACACGAACATTAACAAAACAGAGCTCGTTAGGTTTTTGTGACTGTGATTATAATTTGTATCAAAGACGCACGCAACTTTAGAACGTTATGTCGGTCGGGAATTACAAGCTCGCATTTTTTTAAAATTAATTATACCCAGTTTCAAAAGAGGCTCTGTTTAATTTCAGCAACAAAAATGCCACAAGACACGCCATACACGTATATTGTATGTACGCTTTGCAAATAAAATAAAAAAACATTACCCCATTAGACGAATTAGATTAGAACTCGGATATTCAGCGATACGCCAGCATCACCGTAATTATTTGTCTTCTCCTTGAGTCGAGACGATTTACATGAGAACAATGGAGTTGAATATGAACGTAACTGTATTTTTTCAAGGACGAATATCTCGAATGAATTGCGAAACCTATAAATACCGCAAAATATCGAAGTCCGATTGTAGATCATTGGCTAAACGTTGGTTAACAATAATAATCAATTAATCATTCGGTAAAACATGCATTACAAGATGTCCAAGCTTGATGGAGATGGTATCAGTTGTCCCAGACAAGCAGTGAACCCACTCGGAAATAGAGTCCGCTTTATTACAGAAATATAAATAATTATGGACGATTATTAAATTGTTGAAATCAGACGAATACAATTACAATGGCGAGCATCTAATTAGGGACACCAATATGCCAAATATAATTTACCGTATTATTTTAATACCGTATTAATGCCAGCACAGGTATTTAAAAAGTAATGATACCTTTTGATACTACAACATGAGTATACGTTAACAGTAAATTATTTACGAAATAAAAATATTTTACTTTATGATATTTTTAGTTACATTGCAAAACAACCTATGCAAAGCGAACAACTAATTAGGGACACAGTGAACATAGTTTTAAAAAATTGATATATTCAAACACATTTTTACTAAAATATTGTTTTGTAGGATACCCATTAGCATAATAATAGCTCTTACAATTAATATTGCTGACATGGATATTGTATGGAAATAAAATCACTCCATGACCTGACGAACTTTGTGTTTGGGATCTTTCTTACTTTACCTCCTCCACCAAACTGTCAAGAGAAAAGAAAAAATGTATTGAAGATAATCCGACAGCTGAGGACATGTTCTCCAAGGCAAGAATTGAATCCCTGGTACACAAAAAATTGATAAAGTTGTGTGATGCAATTGTACTAATATAGTGATGTTTTTCATGGAAAGGAATGGGTCCTGCATTCCGTGTCTATCTCATAAATGAGATCGAATGGATCCAGATCAGTATCTAATGTATATATAAAAGAATATGTTATTGAACAATATGCTTTTGGTAATATGACACTAACACGGTGTTATTAGCAAGATAATGACTCCAAACATAAAGTTCGTCTTGTCGTGGTGTGATTTTATTACAGTTGTAGAATGTTGTAGAACCCAAGTATCCGGAACAAACATTTTTTTTTATAGTAGATATCTACGTTTTGAAATTTTGCAAGTATATTTATTCACACTACAATAAAACATAAAAAATTATGGTTGACATGATTTCGGCCGTCTGGAACATCTGACAAAAAAAAAATAAAGAAGACAAATTATTAAGTGTTAAAGTCACTATAGCCCATACCAAAAAGGAACTTTTTTCACCGAAAAATAACAAAATGGCTGCCGTTTAAAAAAAACGTTTTTGAAGTCGGTAAATCGACTAAATATAAATGTGCAGAATAACATATTATAAAATCAGAGCAATTGGTTGAGTAGTTTTTCTTAAATCATGTCAACCAGGTTGACCTGGTTTCGAGAAAAACGAGTTTAAAGTTTTGGGGATATTTAAAAAAAAACTGCTTACGTTCAACCTGTCATGCTTGGGCCATACATAAAACCTTCTCATACTCCTCCTGCATCCTCAATATATTGTCCAAAAGTAAAAAAAAAATCGTAAAGTAAGTAAGTAAAGAAAAAACATTTTTCAAGGTAGAAAAACCCCCCTTAAAAGAACTTGAAGATATAATATAAGACTACTGTACGGTCTGCGAAAAGTCGTTGCTTGGGTGGCATAAAACAGACTGTAAGACATATAAAATGCAATATACATCACTAATATAAAATGCAATATACATCACTAATAAACAACCTGGTATCCCTCAGAGGCAATAATACCCTAATAGTGTGGAATAAAACATATTTGGATATTTTCAAAATAAGCGTATCCTGGTATTTCTGACCTATGTATTTAAACTCATTTTTTACGTATATAAAACAAATCTTTATGCACATATGAATAACTACAATTTTACCATATATTTTCTAGGACATTCAAAAAATCATGAATCATAAAAGTATTGTATTTACTGTTCTCTTCATTAAAAATTCATACATATATAGATCACATGCATATTCCCAATTAAAATAAATATTTTAACCGGTAGGTATGTGTTTTAATTATAAAAAATAATATTTTAAGCTCATAAATCTTTTTGCAGTATTACGAGTAATTGTCATATTACAGTAGGTCTATAAAACAGATACTTATTGACACTACGTGGGTGTTAACTTGTCTGTACTTATTAATTTACACATAATTATCAAGTGTATAATTAAACATTCGATATTCGCAATCGGATATCGGCAAATCGTTTGTTTGGCGGCCGTATCTTATGCTGTCCACAGAAAAAATGCCCAAGGCCTTCCAATAGGGTCACGCACATTTAACATTCAATGCTCTCGCTTGCAAAATAGTGTTTCTTAACAGGCCGAAAGAACGAAATTGACACATTTCCAATTAAATATACGAGAGACCTAGAGTTTTTTTTCTACAATGAACATAGTCAGCATGACACTGTGGCAGTGCGTCGGAATAAAAAAAAACGACACCCGTAAACGTCGAATGCCGATTCACAATATTGGAAACGCATTGATTTATTCTAGCGCAATATTAGACGACGATAAATTGTTGGTGTTTACCGAACAGCAATCGTTAATTGAAAAGCAGTGCTTCATTCGAGTATAAAATGGCGAATTTTAGAAAACATTTAACATTAATGCCATTTAATGGGGTTCTGTAATTTCGCTCAGTGTGGTGGAAGGAATTGCTACGGCGTTTTTTTTTTTTGCAAAATTATAAGTATACGCGTGATAATTAAAAATAGTATTATTCTTGCATTAGGATGTACATACTTTATGAAAAAAGTTACAGCATGTCATATTTTGGTCAGATGTAATTTATTTGTTACGTGGCCATTGAAAATGCAACACCCTGAAGGAGTTGAGTAACGTAACTCAAACTGCGTTTAAATAATGTAAAATATTATATTAATAAAACAACTGATTACTGTTACAACCTTATCTGATAAGTTATATAGCAGCTTCTAGACGCTTAGTAGTGAATCAAACAGCGTTCGAATAGTCTCTTGAGGTATAGCAGTCTAGGTAGCTTGCACCTTCGTCCATAATACATATGTTCCATTTGCTGGTCCACCATACATATTTTTGGAGTCTTTTCATGTCCTTATATCTTCATTTACATCCCACGTCCCATACATTTTCTATGGAGGATAAACCTGGTCAACGCGAAGGCCAAGGAAGTCGTTTAACTGCGTGCTCATTCAGAAACTGTGTCTCGTTTGCTACTGCATGTGGTCTGGCATTATCGTGTGGAAATATGGCACCTACGTGGTCCTGCAGACAAGGTACTACCACTGGTCGTACCACTTCATCGATGTATCTCTGGCTGTTTAAGGTACCTTGAATCCGAATAGACGTAACCTGTTGTTATAAACGATGGCGCCCCATACCATAATCCCTTGTATTGGAGCCGTATGTCGCGTCATTTTGCACTGATGATTTTTCCGTTTTCCTTGGCGACTCAGAATACGGACCCGACCGTCGCACAGTGGCGCAAATAGCTCATTTTTTGGACAAACGATAATTCCCAAGCCTGGTATTAATGAAACTTATTTTTTTTTAACTATTCGTTATAAAATTGCCTTTAATTTATCGAGCCCGAATTTTGAAATTTCAAAATTAAAGATGGTTAATCCAATATGGCGGACATAAATTTTGTGAGTAAATTAAAATTTTATCAAAAGATTGTTTAAGATTATAAAAAAATTGTTACTTGGGTTTTTTTTTTTGGTTTCTAATCTCATTTCTGATCCCAGAATTTTGCGATTCAAAAAAACCAAGATACCGGATCCAATATGGCGGCCATAATATTTTTTTAAATGAAATGTACATGCGCAAACTGTTAAAAATTGTCACTTAGGACTTTTAAGGGTTTCTGATCGAGGATCTGAAATCTAAATTACGTAATATCGTAATCCAAAATGGCGAATCCAATATGGCCTAATTTTAATCTAAAACGTATTAGTAAAACCATAACATTTATTTAATAGCAAAGTTTAGACTCTTTATGCAGTTGTAATAATTTTTAGGAAACTGCTAAATGTTTTCAAGTTCGTAAAATTTTAAAAGTATGAATTTACCTGTTGTCTCTTTATGTTTTGGATAATGAGTGATGGCTTATTGGAAATTATAAAACTATCGTAAAATAGCGCTTTCATGCAAATATGTATATTGGTAATTTATTAAATATTTAAAAATCCATAAAATAAAGTTTTAATTTGATTTTATTGACAAGGAATATTTTTGGGACATTAATATAGAATAAGAAGGAAATAACAGCAATAATTAATTTTATTTATATTAGTTATTTATTAATTATTAATAATTTTAAACAATCTTTTGATAAAATTTTAATTTACTTACAAAATTTATGTCCGCCATATTGGATTAGCCCTATTTAATTTTGAAATTTCAAAATTCGGGCTCGATAGAATTAAAGGCAATTTTATAACGAATAGTTTAAAAAAAGAATAAGTTTCATTAATTCCAGGCTTGGGAATTATCGTTTGTCCTAAAAATGAGATATTTGCCCCACTGTGCGTCGTGCCGGTACAAACAGAACCGGGATACATCAGAGAAGATGAGATTGTGCCATTCCTCCCTTCACAAATGGAAGTTGCAACAATTGACGTCGTGACGGAAGCCCAAAATGACGAGCGGCGTCTGACTGACCGTAACGATAAATGATATTGTGTAACCATTGCCCACTGTTGAGTTAATTGGATTGCTGTGTTCAGTATTCAGTCCCTTAATGCTAATTGATGAAGGTGGCGCTCTTTCAGTCTGTAGGCTGTAGGTCGCCTTCGCGCATCAGTGCCAGGACGTCTCACAGTAGTGTGTTCTTCACTCCACTGCCACCATACCCCCATGACTGTGCTTACATTTCGCCCAATACGGACCCCTATATCTCGATATGACATACCCCCTCACATAGGCTTAAAATTCGACCTCTCTTAAATTCACCAACTTGCTCGTATCGATGTCGTTCTCTTCGACAAAGAATTTCGTGGCCCTTGTCCTCACTCACTGCATCAACAAAACTAACACAAAACATTGATAAGTAGATCATTTTATAGTTCATTAGGTGATGTGTCCCTTTCGCATGTAGGTACCTGAATTTCTCAGAAACGATTAGCCGGGAATTCCTCAAATCGTTTTTTTATTCCATCATAACAAACCAAAATACAGGTCATGACATTATTATTGTTTATACTGGGTGTTGCAATTTCATTGGCCACCAGTGTACTTGTATAAAAGGTAAAACGGTACCATACCTAATTGTCATATCTGTGCAAAAGAAAAGATTTTTAAAACCACTGTGTAGGGGTGACAAGAACTGGCTGTTTGGATGGCTTAGGCTGTTAACTCTTTCAGGGGCAAGATATTTTAGCAAATAAAAGTCCTAGAGGGACACCAATTTAAAAATCATACTCGTATATTGTTATTTTCTGTTATACAAACAAACAAAACATGAGCACTTAAAATATAAAAGGTAAAAAAAAACATTGTTTTCTTAAATTTTTGTAGAAAATAAGTTGTTCAGTTTTTGTACCACTGCGCACAAACAAGAAAACCAAAAATACAATTAATTATTTCCCAGATGGTAATTTTGGAAACAAGTTTTTTTCTTTCCGAGGAAAAGCGTTACGTCGCATACGGAACATACCCAGTCCGTCCTAATTTTTTTTTGAGGTATTGCATAGCGCACAGCGACGTCTGGTGTCCCTTTTTGGTTGGTGTGCACTTTCGCTTGTGCGTATTTCTCGAGAAACAAAAGGTTTATTTTTTTATAGCGATAGGATTTGGAGTTGTCATTCTTTTTTTTTAATTACTGTTTCGGCCGTTAAAAATGTTATGACTTCTCTTCTAAACTCTTTCATAGTTTTATTTGGCAAATTTATTTCTTTGTATAGAACAAATGCGTTTACGATGCTGCATCAACAAAATAGAAAAAGATCCGGTGCCACCATTTCTTAGATTTTCGATCTATTTTATAAACATTAAGGTTTTGGTCGAACTTGTCAACGAGGTTCATATTTTTGTTGTAATCTGTCAATACAGTTGGGCAGGGTACATTTTCAGTGTCACCGGTTTTATCTTTTCGTATAACTTGGGTCAAGTCGTTCGGATTGTGAAAATTTGATAGTAAATGGACGTTTTTATATTATGGTGCGGTGGTACAATTTTCGTACCACCATCGCTCACTTAGGACCATTTTTATTTGGATACAGTTTATGTACCATTGCACCTGAAAGAGTTAACAAACTGGTAATTTGTGCAACTATAACGAGATGACCACGTAATTATTTGCATAATACATAAGATTTTGACTATTTCCATACAATGTAAAAGTTGTCCACATCATTATTATTATTATTTCTAATAGAATTGTCCTCTGGGATAGGAACAACGGCACGGTATTCCCGTGACGTAATTAATTTTGACCGCCATACAAATATTCTTCATAATCTGTGCCAATATCTAAGTATATACATACATATTAATTCTAATAAAAATAAGACGTATTATCTACGTAAAACTAGTAGTACTCGTATAAGATGGCCTCTGTTATATTTATACATAAAGAAACCGATTTACACAATAAAAGAATAATTATTTCTTTATGAACCTCTTTTTCTATTATTTTAATAATTTACCGTTTTTATTGATTTGGTATTTTTATGTACTACTGTCTTGAACGGGAAGTGGTGTACAAGCTGTTCAAAAACTGTGAATAAAAGCTTAGGGAAACGAGTATTAAAAAGTATAAAACAGCTTCACAATGCAAAAAAATGTATATAATTTTGAATTGATTTAAATATTTTAATAACAAAATACAGCAGTGCTCCAAGAAAAGCTTTGCCCGCGAATTGCGCTCAACGTACATAGTACAACGTAGTACGACCATACACCACAGATATAAGAGATACCCACAATCAAATAGTAACATACTGTACTTCTCGAAGCGTTCACGGCTGCAGTTACAGAAGAATTGCACAATTGCAGCTTTTGCATAGACTCGCGGCCACCAAAGGGCAAATCTACTTTTGGTGCATTGTAAATGTTTATTTATATTTCTGAAAATAAAGAATAAAGTGGGGCAAGTGCGACCCCTTTTTCGTATAGTTGACTTTTAGTTCATAACTGCACGAATGTCATTCACATGATCCGATTCTTTTTGGGCTGTATGAACTACTTGGTTCTTAAGCTTAATTTATTGAAAGAAAGAAAACCTTTCGTGCTTCAGGGTAAGGAGGCACATCGTCCATGCCTTACAGGGCACATGAAACGCACTTGCCCCAGGGCTTGGGGCAAGTGCGTTATCTGTGTTTATTTCTATATTTTATCCTTGTAATATAATAAATAATGTAAATTATGGGGCAAGTGCCTTGAATAAACGCAATTTTCTACTCGCGAGGGTAAATTTCTTTTACAATATTTCTTCATTGGTGCCAACATAACATTGTGCGGTTTGTATCGAATATTGGCGGGAGTTTTAAAATCATTTTCAATCAAGTTAATAGTTTTTAGAGACTTATCAGAAGCGAACGCACTTGCCCCGGATACGCACTTGCCCCACTTCACCCTATAAGTTAGTTGTGGAAGTTTTGATTTACCACCAAAAAGTGGTTGTCCGGAAGTAGGTAAATGTTACAAAACTGGTACAATGGAACCGCTTCAGAGAAAGTATATATTTGGAAAAATATCTGAAACATTTTTTTGTCGTTCTATCTGTTCTCAGTATATATTTTTCTTACAGTTCACTTCGAACAGCATTATACTGCAATAAGACGTAGATTAAATCGCTTCATCTTGGTTAAGGTGAAATAAAAAACGCGTTATTCCTAAATAAATGTGTTAATATTTTTTTTTGTGTTTGCTCAACTCAGTCAATATTTGTTATGCCTGTACTATTTCATAGCTAGATGATTCATCTTCTATGACAAATAAAGCTATTGACATTGAGACGGAATATTCAATTTATACGATACAATCAATCTGATATGGATTTAGATGTTATAATAAGGTTCAGGTACAGTCAAGGACAATAAATTACGAAATATTGAGATTATACTTTGTACTGTTTTTACTAAATGTTTATATTCGTGCATATAAAGCTGTTAGTTGTGGAAGTGGAATCTTTCTAGTGCTGTACAGGATGTTTCCTAGATAATCTAACAAACTGAAGGAGGTATTTCCTCGCGTAATTTCATGAAGAAAATTTCATATAGAGTTTTCTCCTAAGTAGCTTAGTTCTTGAAATATAGGGCGTTAAAGTTCTTTTTTTTGTTTTTTTTTTTTTTTATTATTTCTAAGAGTATACTAAATTGTTTTATTGTTAAATTGCTGATTTAGTCTGACACACACACCGTAATTGAAGGCATGTTAAACGTTTTGGCTGTTCATTTTTTTCGAACCATCAGGGGCATGTATACCATATATTCGCTAAATAATATAAAGTCTGAATGACTAACAAAAATACTCTGTTATTAGCTATTTGACAACTCACGTTGATGACAAAGTGTTACACAAGTATTTCTGAACTACATCCTGAATAAAAAAATTTCAACAAACGTTTTTTGTTAAGTAGTAAATGAGGAAAAAAAGGTGGTACCCATATTGTTTTCATAAAAAATATTATAATGACTACCCACATGCACGCCTCTGTTAGTGCTGGAACAAAAATTTAACAACCAAAACATAACTTCTGTCACAGTGTGTAACTGACAGTAGTTTAAAAAGAAAATTTCAGTAAAAAAATACTACTCTGCAACTATAAAACACATATACATATCGCCTACGTTCAAAGTCAAATGAATTTTTGTGGTTCAGATTTAAAAAACTAATTGGAAAACACGAAGTTGTTGAATATCGACTTCAAACTTGATGCAGAGATCCAGCACGAAATTCTGAACATTTTTCCTTAATAACGTTTTTCGAAATTTTCACATACAGCGATTTTTCTGAATTATTTATCTTTAATCTTAAATTGGTCGAGATGGCTTCGACTGTCTACTTCAGATGTTTTTTTTTTTGTATTAAAACAATCTTAACATTATTGGAACACTGTGTTGTATATCGTTTATACCTATGTTCAGAGAATTTCTTCTAGTACGTGTGAGGCATACATACATTATTGGGTTAGTATTTCATTAAGGCTCAAGTTCTCCCTTTGTCTTCCATTTCCCGACGAATTTTTGACGGCTCTGACAGGTCTACTTGATTATTATGTGAAACATAGGCTCGTTCTCACCAAGGCATACGGGAGTCGAAACGGTAGAAAAAAAAATAGCATAAGTTTCACTTAATAGAATAAGTGAATATGACGCATCATATTTCTCTGCAATACGAGATCGACTTTTTCTCCACTTACGGTCAAGGACGAGACGTCATAAATCTCATGGCCGGGTTCGGAGAAGGCACAAAAATAGTACGCGAATTGTGGTTATAAACAATTAAGTCGATGTGGTGGTGGGCTAATCTGCATTAATAATGATCCGGATTAAGGTGGATCTGTTAACCCTTGCAAATTATCGAAAGGAAAATTGGGAACGAATTGTAACTGGCTGACAAGCACTTATCATTAATTTAATGTGGATTTCATATAGTCTAAGATTCCACCATATATTTACTGTCTTCATAATGAAATATACCAGGTCTGTAAAATGAAATCTGAAATTGCCCATTGATGACCCTAGCTGTCAATACAGTTACGGTCAAACCGCGTCAATGTGCGCCATTTTATTATTGACATCTGACAAAGATTTTTTGACACAACAATACAAGTTTCATACAACAGCATGGTTTGTAATAGTGTTGAACATGTCGAATTTTGTGCCTGGAAACTACGATTTGCGGACAGCATTGATTTTCTGTTACCATTTGAAGAAAACTGCTGCAGAATCGCATCGAATACTTGTCGAAGCTTACGGTGAGAAAAAAATGACACTCAAACGCAAAATGGAGAAGCCGTCTCCATGCGTTTGAAAGCCATGGGAAAAATCCAGAAGATGGGGAAATGGGTTCCACATGAACTGAATTAAAGACAGCAGGAAACCCGAAAAACCACTTGCGAAATGCTGCTCGCCAGGTACAAAAGAAAGTAATTTCTCCATCTAATTGTAACTGGCGATGAAAAGTGTATATATCTTGAGAATCCTAAGCGTAAAGGATCATGGGTAACTCCAGGCGAACCATAGACATCGACTGCAAGGCCACATCGCCATGGACAGACGACAATGTTCTTTCTGTGTTTGGTGGGATCAGAAGGGTGTGCTCTATTATGAGCTGCTAAAACCTGGCGAAACCATTAATACTGAATGCTACCGACAACAAATGATCGATTTGAATCAAGCTTTGCGTAAAAAACGACCAGAAAACACAGCAAAACTAGTCAAAGAAACGATTGAGGCTTTTAGTTGGGAAATACTTTCGCATGCGGCTTACTCACCAGACTTGGCTCCGTCCGATTACTACTTATTTGCATCGATGGGACACGCACTTGCTGAGCAGTGCTTCACTTCTTACGAAAATGTACTGGTTTGCCTGAAAAGAACAACAGTTTTTTGGCGTGGCATCCACAAATTGCCAGACAGGTAGGAAAAATGTATAGCTAGCGATGGGCAATACTTCGGTTTCATATTTACATTCCTGATAATGCGATATGTCGGGAATTAAAGGTCGTATGTAACTAAAGAGCAAAGGGTGCTTCATTTATTCCGGCCGTACCCGTAATCTTTCTGCCAAACCGTCATTCGGACAAAAAATGTTAACAGGAATTAAACTTGTCTTGCCCAGCGCTGCTGCCAGCATAGTCCTTTTTGTAGTGCGTAGCTGGGTTTTTCGGGAATTAGACAAAAAATAGTGCTGGGAGTTGAGGTGCGGCAACCCATTTTCTATTTACTTCTTTCATTTCCTTCATAACGGTTTTCAAATTTTCAGAATAATAAAAGAATTAGGTTTGTTCCAGAAATCACAGAAGTTCAGAACGTGATTCAGAACTGCTTAAAATCCATGCGCGAATTTTGTTAATTTTGAATAATACAGCCTAACCTATAAACTTACAAAATAAAAACCCTTGTTAGAAAACATTGGAACATTTTTCCAATAATATATTTAAACAGTAGAAATGAAGGGATTGTAAGGTAAGTAAATCGTTGTCATCTTCCATTACTAATATAATTTATAACAAAAACAAATAAATGAAGTTATTTAGCACTTTAAACTGATTCATAAAAATTCTTGTAAAATCCTGGAACTTTAAGAACGATTCAGAACCAGTTTAGAGCATAATTCCCTCTTTCTTGGAACACTGTACTATAAGTTAATGTATTGGTGTATGGAAAGTATTGTATATTATAAAAGTAATTATTAATTAAAATGGTATTTACATACTATCCACCCGAAGACCATTTTTTATATAAGAATAATATGGGATTTAATTATTACCAAATTATCAAATTGTTAAAAAAAATGAATTGCATCACTAGCTTTTTCTGTATTTTAATTGTGTAAGGTAACTGCAAACAATCGAATAACCCAACAAATAAAAAATAACACCCTGTGTATCGAAACCAAACATTTTAGAAAATATGTTTATATGAACTGTTCGACTTAAAATTAGTCCAGTCACACCTTAAATAAGTAGGTACATAACATTAAGTAACACGTATAAAAAAATTAAAATATCCACAAAAATATGCTTACTTTTCTTACAAGTATAATTTTATCGTAGGTTGTTATATGTTTTACACACACCAATTTTTCTCACAGTAAATTGTACAAGTTGACCTTCGATTTATTGGAATACGTGTAAAACAGAAATTGCGCCCAATTTATTGTCCATAATAAATTGTAGAATTTAGAACTTGCTCGAATTTCTTGGCTAATTTTAGGGATATTAATAATACATAGTAACTTTTTACATTTATTTCGTTGTACCAACGTAATAATGAGATAAGCGGTTTCTCTTAGGAACAAACCTATGATAACCTTTAGGTTTTAGTCATTGAGAGTTGGCAGTGTTGAAATTGGCCAATAATTTGTTACAAATATATTGCAAAGTGTAAACAGTTACTAAAATTGGAAAATTTATTGAAAAATAAATTCTACAATAAATTGGTATGTGTAAAACAGTCTTTAGAAATTCCATTATTTACTTGTGACGATGGCGACATTGGGCTGTTATATTAAATAAAGGTTTTGCCGCGTCAATATGTCAGGGTGCCTGTGAGCAGTGTAGGAAATATACAGTGCGTCCATAAAGTGACGCATAAATTCATTATTAGCTAAATGAACAATATTATTGAAAATTCCCGAGACAGGTCAATTTTTGATTGCGATTTACTATTTTGTCACATACTAATTTAATATACAGGGTGTCCCACCTTCGAGTAATGACGCCACCACCGATTTTTTTTAAATGGAACACTACATTTTTTTTCAATTTTCGGATGACCCTGGCCGAGCTGAGTCCAAAAATGTATCACAAGTTGCTTCTATCTATTACAGGGTGGACAACAGTACAAACATTACAAATTATGTATTGCTGATTAAACGCACTAAAAAAAATTAAATTAACGTTATTGTGATACAAAAATACAACTACTTTAATAAACACCAGTTTGGACAAGACGCGCGAATGACGCGAGGCGCGATACGTGGTTCGTTATTTTTTTGTCATTTGTTTTTTTGATTGTCATTGTCATTTTTTGCCATATTAAAAACGGCTATTTAGAGTTCACTTTTGTATTGTTAACGCTTCAAAGTAGGTACTTTAAGTGAAACCTAAATCTAATTTATTTAAAACGTTTTGTTGAAAATGCCTTTAAATGAAAGGGATAGGATTGAAATTCTAATGATGATTGGTGTTGGCGACAGAATGCGGACTCAACAAGAGGTGTGTAGATTATTCCATGAAATGCACCCAGATCGTGAACCTGTTTCACAATCTACAGTAAGCAGAATAGAGCGAAAATACAGAGAATTAGGACACGTGAGGGATGCACCAAGGCAAGGTAGACCTAAAATTAATGAAAATGTTCAACAAGACGTAATTTTGTCGGCACTAGAAAATCCACATTGTACAGTACGGCAAGTATCTAGGGATTTGAATATTGGAAAGTCTTCAGTATCGAATATTTTTAAAAAGGTAAAATACCATCCCTATAGAGTACGCCTCATCCATGAATTGGCTGAAGACGACTTTGACCGAAGAACTGAATTCTGCGAGTACATGATGGACCACAATAATCAAAATAACGGTTTCATTGCTAATATTTTATTTTCTGACGAGGCAACGTTTTTTTTGAACGGGCATGTTAATCGGCAAAACACCCGCTACTGGTCTCAGGAAAATCCACACTGGATGCAAGAATACCATACGCAACATCCACAAAAGGTCAATGTGTGGGCTGGTATTGTGAGAAATAGAATTGTTGGTCCATACTTTTTTTGATGAAAATTTGACAGGAGCATTGTATCTGAATTTTTTTACAATATACATTAATTCCTGACTTGACCCGGCTATTTCCTGATATTGAAATAGCCAATACTTTAGACGGCAGAATTTGGTTTCAACAGGATGGTGCACCTTTTGCACATTTTGCTATAGCTGTGCGCGAGTTTTTACACAGAACCTTTCCAGATCGGTGGATAGGAAGAAGAGGATCAGTGGAATGGCCCCCTAGATCACCTGATCTTACTCCACTAGATTTCTTTTTATGGGGTTATTTGAAATCTAAAGTTTATACTAATAGACCCGAGAACATCCGTGAGCTCAAAGATCGAATCAGGCAAGAAACGTTAAACATAACACCTGCTATGTTACAAAATGTCAGAAGCGAATGTATTGCCCGATTCGGTCATTGTTTAGCAGTCAACGGAGAACAATTTGAGCATTTATTGTGACTTTTCTAAAAATACAGAAACGTATAACTTTCTAATGAAATTTTTCATAAACACTTTATGTATTGTTGTCCACCCTGTAATAGATAGAAGCAACTTGTGATACATTTTTGGACTCAGCTCGGCCAGGGTCATCCGAAACTTGAAAAAAAAATGTAGTATTCCATTTAAAAAAATCGGTGGTGGCGTCATTACTCGAAGGTGGGACACCCTGTATATTAAATTATTATGTGACAAAATAGTAAATCGCAATCAAAAATTGACCTGTCTCGGGAATTTTCAATAATATTGTTCATTTAGCTAATAATGAATTTATGCGTCACTTTATGGACGCACTGTATGTAAATTGTTTGGTTTAGTAAATTCGCTATGAATATTATGCCAGCATGATATTTCGCTATGAATATTATGCCAGCAAAATAGCGGAAATAATATAAACAATTGTATGCAGGAATAATTGTTAAATATTCCTCATAGCTCAAAGTATACCTAATACAAATATTTCTACAATTGAGTTACACAACGTTAATTTGTGTTGTGGAATTGCCATTTACAATTAACTGTTGACAAAATGACCTGTTAACAAAATAAAAAAAATATATGTAGAATAGACTAGAAATATAATAGATAAAACATGTAACTAATTTCTAGATTAGCTTAATTAAACTAACAACTAAAAACAAAAAACTTCGGTAAAATCTTCGGTAAATCTTCGGTAATTTCATGAAAAACTGGAAATTTTTAGATCTTGTTTGGAGGAATGCGATTCAAGCGTATCGATGTAAATACTTATATGAAAATCCCCTCGATGTTGACGTGCTAAAACATATTTGTTCTTTTATCCTAATTGAACAGGATTTCGAATATCTCATAACGAATACACAGTTAGCAAGGGCGAAGGTTTTAGGTCAACCAGTTGTGGTTCCTTATAATAGCTAGACATCAATCCAACGCAGTACACAACGAATTTACTGTCTAGTCCCTCGTGCCATTGATTTTTGGCACTTTATCAAACTGAAGGGCAGAATGTTCTCTCGTTCACAAGCGGAAGCTTTTTAGTATAGGCTTTTTCATCAGTGACCGTGTCTGATTCTGATTCACGCAAAAATCGGATTCGCACAATGGCGTTCCCGTGTCATTTCTGCACGGGAACCGTAAAGGTCTTGATTGGTCCCACTTGATTTATCAGTGGCTTCATTTAAGTGTAGGAGGCAGTGGCGTGCAGTGTCAATCAAGTCAGGGTGGGCAAAAATTATACAACAAAAAATTCGGCATTTATCCATTTCTTTAGTTGTTTGGAAAAGCCAATTGTAACTGTCATTAAACTTACTGTTAAAAGGCGGCGTCTAGTGGAATTTAAAATTCTCGTATTTTCTTACGGAGGCATGGGGAAAAAAATAAAAAATCGTGTCCCCACAAGAAGCGCCTCACTGTTACCCAGTGGACATAAAAACTTTTTATCCTTGTGCCTTTTACAAAAGTTTTATTTTGTTTAAATATAAAGCTATTGTAAAAGCTGAAAAACGAAATTTTGGGGAGAAATAATAATTCAAACTATAACTTTTATCATTACCATCAAACTATCAACAATATCATAACTTTTAACGATCACCATATATAAATAATTACAAGTATAAAAAGATATTATTTGACTTGGAGATTTATCTGGTTTTGGTTCTTGGTAATTTTTACTAAAGTAAATTTTTTTCACATTTGTTCATATGCGGCTGCCTCTACGGATTTCTTCGTCATAATGCTTTTAAAATCGCAATGAAAGCCCGCTGGAACAATATTCTCATGATCTCTAAGAACATGTCAACGTCTATGGTATCCAGTGACTGTGCAATATGATATGAATGTCTTCAAAGGGTGATGGTTGAACAGGATAATAAGGGACTGAATACGCCTTTGTTTATGCTCGGTATTATTTCTTCATAAACAGGAGAGCAAATCGTCAAGCTTTTAAGGCGTTTTCGTTGAGATATCGATAACAATCTGCTTGGACTTCCAACATGGCTTTAAAAGGATTTTGGTGAATAACCGGGGTAAAGACAATATTTTACAGTCATTGTTTTACTTGCTATTTGCTAGCATTATTCTTTTTATAATATGTCTAAAATTTGATTAGGTTTAAACCAGCAGTCACTTCAATTAGACAATTGCCTGTTTTAATAAATTTATCTTTTTTTTATTTTTGGTTATTTTTATTATAATAAAAATATATTTTTATTTAATTGTTGTTATAAGTACATATGTATACAGGGTGTCTCAGCTTTTAGTTTACAGACTTTATTTGCTCACCCAGGATAGTTAGCAAAAAAATGTATATACCAAAGTTACTTGTATTCATGAGGCCTATAAAATGACATATTCCGTTTGACATGTGCTAGTGACCTTGAGGTTATGTCAGTGTCAATATAAGTTTTTTAAATACAACACCCTGTATTTTTTCGACATTTTTGGATTTACCGAACAATTCTACACATATTTCATGTAACATACCCTATACCTATCTTCAACCGTTTTCGAGATTTTCAGTCAAACTGCTATTATTTTACAATACAAAGAATTTTCAGTTTGCCTTGTTTGCCAGCTCAATTTGAAAATTTATTAAACTAATTGCTTATAATTACTGAAATATCCCATTGATCTGATTAAAATTACTTTTAACAATACCTCTCAATTGTTTCAAAACTGACAAGGCAAACTGAAAATTATTTGTATTGTGAAATAATAGCTGTTTGACTTTGAAAATCTCGAAAACGGTTGAAGATAGGTATAGAGTATGTTACATGAAATATGTGTAGAATTGTTCGGTAAATACAAAAATGTCGAAAAATACAGGGTGTTGTATTTAAAAAAACTTATATTGACACTGACATAACCTCAAGGTCACTAGCACATGTCAAACGGAATATGTCATTTTATAGGCCCCATGAATTCAAGTAACTTTTGTATATATTTTTTTTTGCTGACTGTCCTGGGTGACCAGATAAAGTCTGTAAACTAAAAGCTGAGACACCCAGTATACCTATGTTGCTGCTACGTTGTTTGCCACGCCAACTAGACTTACAAACGGTTAAATAAATTTAGGTTTACTACACCAAAATTCACTCGAAATTTACATTACGTCTTTTCACTTCTGCATTAGTGTTATATACCTATCTTTAACAAAGATCTATTTTTGCCTGCCATTTTCGCCACAGTATAATACTCTGATATTAAGAAGTAGTGGCACCTTATATACATATTATTACCTGAACCTTGCTATTTTAAAAACTTTTCTTTCGCAGGAAATTAATTGTATTTTCTTAGGCTCCACATTTCGATTGCAATCGTGGATCGGAAGTCGCTAGCCGTAAAGGCTAATAAATCCGATTAAGGAAGAGCATTAACGTTTCTCCAAGGCGTCCCTGATGATTTAGTGCCATCGTAAAGCCCTATACATGATTCTAAATAGTTTCAATTATACAGCTTAATGCAGTTGTATGTATTTAGTAGTATGGCAGTACTTGTATCCCTAACAACTAGTAAAGAAATAAGGTTTTTAGTTGAATTGGTCATATTGAATGCAGTGGCGGCTGATGGGGTTAGAAAGTGTATTACCTTCATATTGGAAGATGGGAACTACGTCATATTGGGTCATTAATCGAGCGAAATAGAAGGCTACTGTAGCAAAATGAAAAACTACACTTGCGAAAATAATACAGAAGAAGTGATTTTCTTACTTAGCTTACCAAATATTTAAAGTTTTGTTTTTTTTTTATTAATTACCTTGCCTTAAATTAATATAAATATTTATGGTTTTTTTTTTTTGATTTTTAAAAGTTTGTCTTTGTTATGGAAATTCTAGTTTTTATTTTATGCCAACATTTCGTTTCTGAAACTGTATAATGATTCGGTCTTTCAGGCGGATGTATAAGAGGTCAAAAAAAAATCTATTTGAAACATCACAATCGATAGTACTTGCTAAAAAACTAACTTCCCTAAAATTTTAGATTTTTTGAACCACAAGGAGAGGGATGGTGAGGGTGAGAAAATACAAATTTTCGTTTCGACTAAAATTTCAATCTTTCTCGGTAAGAAAATGAAAAAAAATTAAAAAAGACGGTTGCAATGGTTTTCGATGTTTTATATTTGCGTAGAATACGATAAAAATATTTTCAAAATTATAGGGAGTAGTTTTCACCCTTATTTTGAGGATTGAAAGTTTAAAATCGAAATTTCGAAAAGTATGACACGATTTTTTTTCAATTTCTTTCTTTTTTTTGTACTTACGATTAATTCTTAATTCATAATGGGCGTAGACCAGGAACTGGCCCAAAAAACGGCCCAAAGGTGAAAAAACGAGGTTTTAGCGTATTTTCTCATCCTGTGAGATAGTAAATGGCAAGTGAATAATATATTCCAAGGTTTTTGGGGTCGATCTAACGTCAGATTTTCAAAAAAAAAAAAACAAAATGGCGGATCCAGTATGGTAGTCAACTTTTAAAAAATGGCTAAATTTTGAAATTTAAAAAATACCATCGTATTCTACGGGAAATTCTTCGTATCTTCGTATTCTACGTTAGATTCATAATCAGCGACCTCAAAAATCTTGGAATATATTATTCACTTGCCATTTACTATCTCACAGGATGAGAAAATACGCTAAAACCACTTTTTTTCACATTTGAAAATGATTTTGATTTTAAGAACTTTTTATTATTGACAATTTATAGTAAAAATGCATTGTTGTCGAGAAAAAATTCTTGAATTTTTACGCAAAAATTTTGCAGTTCAGGCGCCATTTTGAACGCATAAGGAAAACAATCTATCGTTAAACCACGTATTGCAGACTACCATTGCAGACCGGAAACCCCTTGAAAATTTGATTTAAAAAAATGTGCAAAAAAATCATTTTTTTTCATAATTAATAATTTTTTTGGAGGAATTTCATGGGTACCATCAGGAAGGGCACGTCTTAAACTTTAAAAATGTGTCCCTGTCAAATTTTTCCTGTCGCAAATAGTATTAGTTATGAGTTATGATGCGCTGAAGAGCGATGTACCGGGAGTGGCGTGTTCGGCCGAAACGGGTTAATAAGAATTGCCGACACAATTTATGAAAACGTTCTCGCACAAACTTGCAGTCATGTCCACGTAAACGAGAATCGCCACCTAAGGTAAAAAATGTTAACTGCACTGTATAATATTCATTAAGAATTTTACAAAGTCTCGATAAAATCGTCTCGTAATCTCCTTTGTGATAGATAAAGTTAAATCCAAGAGGAGTCTTTGTTTATACGGTACATCAGTGGCGGCTCGTCAGGGGAGGCAGAGGAGCCAGTGCCCCCTGTGAAAATTACAAATTCGTTTTTTTATAAACCTACTATACTTTAATTTTATTTAATAAAATTAAAATTTAATAAACTACATATAATACTTTAATTACCTTTAATTTTTAAATTCATATATCGGGTAAAAAATGAATTTTTTAAAAATATTAATAAACACATGACAAAGGAGTTCCTGCACTATGATTTGCAACATATTAGCCCTCATAAACGACACAGCGCCTAGTCTATCGCCGTGGTGGCAAGCCTCCGATGCCAATGTTTTCACATATTATATATTTATACGGAATAGGGGGCTGCGCGCTTCGCAATCACCTGCGTTGCTAACAAATTTAACCCTTAACTTCAGTGGCATTAAAGGTCATTTAAAAAATTGCATAGCGGAGGCAAACACGCCCACCTCCCACCTCTTACACGTGACAGCGCAGAAAGCTAGTCATTTGATTTCATGAATCTAACGACTTAACCTACAAAAACTATATTTTATTGTCCTGTGTTTTGGAAATTTTTGTTGGAAGGTGCCGTTATTCTTGCCGGTTTTTTTGTGTGTTTTGAGTGGTATAGGAGGATGGATTTATTGGTATAGGATGGATTATTGAAAGTGTTCCATATTACTTACGTAAGTCATTATTTGAACGTCTTATTTAATTAATTATACAAAATTATAATGGAGGTAACTGGCGAGTGTAGCAGTTTGTTTCATAAAAATAATAGGTAATACGAGTTGTCATGACACTCAAATAAATATTCGAACCTGCAATGATACTAAAATTTAGTCGCCTGTCTTATGAGGATAAATTATTTATTTGTTAAAGATTTAAGAGTACCACTGCCAGGTCTAAGTAAAACTTTAATTAATCAGGGTAAGCCAGCTCGTAGTTATGTTAATACGTGCTATGATAAATTCAAATGGCTAAGTGGTTCTTTAACTTTAAATAAATTATTGTGTTGGCCGTGTGTATTATTTTTCAAATCGTGGAGAAGATGCTTGGACAAAGGATTTGATAAAATCTTAAAACTTTATCTCGTTCAGTTGACACATTCAAAAAGTCAGGAACATATTAGTTCTGTTTGTAAATTACATCTTTTAGGCAAACAAAATATTATGAAAGTGATCATTTCAGCCCGTCAAATCTAAATTGACGCAGTCCTGGCAAAAATCCATATTTTATTTCACTGCATCTTTTAATCGTAAAATAATTTGACGAAAACTCTACACTTTCCCGATGGCTTTGCTGACCCAATAAAATATATTAGGTATAGTCCTTCTAATTTTAATTGAAAATGATAAATACGCCTGGGGAACAAAAAAAGCGGTGCAACTTTATGATTCATGGGCGTGCATATATCTTTTATAAATTCAAAAATTGTGAAATAATTTTTTTCATTCAAATCAATATAGATTAAAATTAGCCTGCATACAAAACTCTTATATTTGTAATATAATTTGCTGTAAATAATGCTCATTTACCAGACAATCTCAAAAAATTGTCTGTGTTAATAAACCTAAAACACGTGGAATTTCTAAAGTCGTAAATCATTTTAACGACGCCGTAAAATTTTATGGCACAGTGGACCGAATAAGTATTTGGATGTATTACATATAAAGCAATCCTATGGTACATATGGTCGGCATTTGCTGGTGCATTCGCGGCTGCCGGCAGCTCAGGCGTTGCCAGCTCTTCAAAATTTTCTTAAGTATAGTAATATACATAAAGTTGTTTTAATTTATAATTATTTTTTCCAGCAATTTTAAACGCTATATTTTAATGCTAAGTAATAAATTTATATCTGTGTATTTTTTTAAAATACTTCCAAACTAGCTTTCTAAGAACGTCACGAACTAGCAGTTTACTGAAGTATGAAGTATACTTTTATAGTGAACTTAGCAATTTTAGAAAATATATCTGACAACCTTGCTTTTTTCTACCTATTTTCAATTTAGAATGGAAATAGAAAACATTATGTTAAAATGTACAAATGTACTTAATATATTTTATTGACCAAGTAAAGGTCATTCTTCTAACTATGCGGCATATTACTAACAATGTTTACCATCGCAAAAATTTAGGAAACAAAAATTTTTACAAAATATGTTTGCCTCCTCAAAAAAAAAGTCACGTGCCGCCACTGCGGTACATTCTTCTAAGTTGGTGACAATTTGATGATTATTCGCTGAACCTTCTCGAGTATATTATGAACGTCACTAACAAAGTATAGATTCCAAACTTTTTTTGCATATTCCAATATACGTAGGTTTAATATAGATTTTATATATTTTTGATAACAGTCTGTTCTTGAAACGCGACTTGAGACCATGTAAGGTAACACTATTTGCCTTATCCATTTTCCTAATGTGAGAATCCTATTTTAGGTCATCGGATTGTAGTTATTTTCTATAGTTTGAATATTATGTCCCCTGAACCTCCCGCAGTACCCACCACTGAACTTGGATTCGCTCGGATCGCGGAGAAATTTCGTTGTCGGCGAAGTACGTCGACTGGCGTTTCCTCCCGACTAGTGAAAGTCGCACTTAAACATCAGGAAACGATTAATTTGCATTGTTGTTTAAAAATGGCTCGCGAACAATAACCGCGGCTGTCGCTACACGGTTTTCGTAATGTAATTAATGATATTGCACATTGTTTCGCGTGGCATTAGGAATGCAGCCCGGAAACAAAGCCGAACAAGAGCTCGCACACACGTACGTACACGGAGAAAAGTAATTGGTCAACTCAACTAAATATCATATCCTTTATACCAAAGAAATCCCTTCTTTCAATAGAGTCTATAAAAATGTGTCTTAACGCAACAGATAAGATTATTTGAAGAAATAATAGTTCGAGTTCAAGGGCGTTTTGGGGGGGGGGCGCCCAATGCAGATTAAACAAAAAAGCCCAAAAAAAGGTCACTGGAGGCAACGGCAACCGCATTCCCCGAGTATTTTTGGTTTTTACTTGACCCTTTGAGGGCGATCGCTGGCTACGCCTTTGTTCGAGTTTATTTATTTTTGAATACATGCAGGAGAGAGATACCCGCTAAAGTATCCGCTAAAAATAATTGGCTAAATAAACTGAATCTAAAGACTAATTTTAAATTTCTAAAACAAAGAAACTTGGCAGACTGATCAAAATAAGCAAATAATTTTATCGTGAAAGTACCTCTTTGCTTATAAAATGCTAATAATTATCAAACGTACTAATTTTAGGCATAGGAACTTATCAAATGTTAAAAGAGGAGTAAAAATAGATCATTTGGAAGATTTGCAAGACCCATTTGGAATGGATGACAAATAGTGGCTTGAAAATGGCCAAATTGATATTCCTTTAAAAAAACATCCTGTACAAGATTCCTTGCATGCTACGTAGAGCTAAGTTTATACAATCCAAGAATAAAATTGTGTTTTCCTAAAGTAGTGTCAAGGCTATCGCGATTGATTTAGTTATGATATGTTTTTCTTAGAAAATACCATATTTTCAGTAATATATTTGCAACGCCGCATCCAAAAAAAAAAAACTTGGTATATTCGGATAAAGATTTTTATGCACAATCGCCTGATATTATAATATACAGTGTGTCCTATTTAAAATATCAAAGTAATGCTAAAATCCTGTTTAAAATATCAAATACAAGCCCAGAATCATATCGTTTGGCCCAATGTTATATTTTGGTAAAGTTTCTGAAACAACGACTTCATATTATGGATACAACAATTATCCTTTATTGGCATTTAGTAGAATAAATAATATAATAAATAATGTAAAAAGGATAATTGTCGTATCCATAGTATGAAGTCTATGTTTCAGAAATTTCACTAAAAATAACATTGGGGCAAATGATTGATTCTGGGCTCATAAGTGGGGTAACATAATGAGACCAAATGGTAGTCGATGTATTTAATAAAAGTTTATTGATTTTTTATTGATTTCAAAAAGGTTTGTTGATGCAGTGCAATACAATCCAAAGAAACTTTATATGATGATTTGGTCGACGAAACTCTTTTCTCTGGGTAGGTGCGTAGGTACAATGGCTGAAAGTGGCAAGAACAAATGGTTAATTTCGCGCCACTGCGGTGAGTTACAGGCTGCGAACGGCAATTAATCGGTTGTAAATTCCGATAGGCAAGTCTCGATGAAAATCCGTTTAGTTGTATGCGCAGCGCTCGGCTGCTCTTGTGTCGCAGGGAAATTAAATGGGAAAGCCGGGACGGTCTATAAAACTTCCGATTATCGCAATAATTAAACGTTAAAAATGTCGGATTAAAAGCCCGGAAAAAAAAACATACCGATACGATTATTTTTTAAAAGTCAAATCATTTATTGCATTCGTTTTTTTTTCATATCTTCTTACTTTTATATCAAGCACTCAGCATTCAGTGCTGAGATACCGTAGTTACATATATTTTTTATACAGTAAGCGGCACCCTAATGCGTACATAGGTGGATATTAAATACATATTAAATGATACATTTTTATGGCATAGTTAGGCGAATTTACTTGGGCCAGGGGGGCTTGGTTGTACAGAAAGCTAAGAGGGGTCTTACCGGAAATCTAAAGAGCAATCGTTGCCAGAACTAACTGTAACTCTTAACTGCATAATAAGTCTTTATAAAAACCCTATATTTACAAAATGCATTGATGTACGATCAATTAATATAAGCCAATTTAATTTTCAGACTGCGTTGCGTATCGTATAATAAAGTTTACTGTTATCTTTTTTCAACCCAACTACTGTGAAATAATTTTAAACAGTTAATATTACTTTACACAATTGTGAAACAATTTTAAAATATCTAATAGGAATATTATGTTGATATGACAACAGCGAACGCACGCAGCGAACGAAGGCAGAACGAACGGTCCAATGGTTCACTCTAAGCTCAACCCACTAATGCACTCTCCTTGCCCCGTCACGGATCTCCGCGGTTGTCGGCGGCCACGCTCATACCGTCTGTCATTTAATTATTTGAACTTTTTCGTCAATGTGATAAATATCCATTTTTTATTTGCCTGCGCTAGCATTGGATCGCGATAGGTTCTCACCTCGTGTTTACTCTACTCACAAAGAAGTTGAATTATCAATTGCCCTTCATTCGGCTATGTACGCATTAGGCTGCCGCTTACTGTATATATTATTTATTTGTGATTATCTGATAAAGACGATATTATTATCGGTATTTCGCCATCTTTATGGTGGGAAACATAAACTGTTCCTACAGGCAATGACGAGTCACCCATCCCCGTTATCAGCAGGAATAGGCTTAGGCGATGGGAGGAAATTCATCCTGTATCAAGAAACTAACAATGTGGCAACTTTGTAATAGGCCTTGTGACCACTTCTGATAATATTAGAAGGCAGTCCCAATACTGCGAATCTGGTCGTCATCACTCCCTCTGCCGATATCACGATGGCGTAACTCTACGTGGTGTGGCTATTAAATAACCGAACTGCTCTCATAACACTTTTTATTCGTTACCAATTACAGCAGCTTTAGTAGTAACTTTTAACTTTTTCTAACTTTTTTTAAAAACTAGTAACTTTTTCTCCTTCAATGTACTCCCCTTGACGATCTCTACACCGTTTCAGACGATTTTTCCATTGTTGAAAGCAGTGCTGGAAGTCTGCTTCTGTCAGCTGATTCAGAACTTCCATAGATTTTGCCTTAATCGCTTCCACACTTTCCAATCTTGTCCCCTTCAGCGCCGATTTGACCTTGAGAAATAAAAAAGTCACAGGGGTCAAGGTCGGGTGAAGTATAGTGGATGTTCCAACGCAGTAATGCCGTATTTTGCAAAAAACGCATTCACAGACAAAGCAGAATGGGCCGGTGCATTGTCTTGGTGAATCTTTTGATGATTTGATTTGGTCTTCCACAAATCGGATCTTCGTCTTCTCACACGCTCACGAAGGGCCGTCAGAACCTCGATGTAATAATGTTGATTGACCGTCTGATCCTCAGGGACCCAGTGAACGTGAACAATGCCTCGAATGTCAAAAAACGATCATCGATTGGATTTGCTCCTCCTGACTTTTTTGGAGTTCGGGCTCTTCCAATGCATGGATTGGTGCTCTGTTTTGGGGTCATAAGAAAAAACCACGATTCATCACAGGTAATCACCGTGTCTAACACCGTGGATCAGTGCCAATGTTGTTTAGAATGTCAACACAAATATTCATTCTTGATTCCTTTTGTTTGCTAGTGAGTGAGGACTTTTATCACCATTTTTGCGCAAACTTTTGCTCAAACAAACAAAATCTGGCGAACACATTCTTTGTCATTCCTGTTATTTCAGCAAACCCTCGGATGCTTAGACGGCGATCTTCGCGGATTAGTTTACTAATTTTTTCAATGTTTTCGTCCGTTTTTAACGTTGAGGGCTGTCCGGGGCGCGGATCGTCTTCTGTTGTTTCACGTCCCTCTTTAAACTGTTTAAACCATTCACAAACTTGTGTGCGGGATAAACATTCATTCCTGTACACTTCTTTTAACATTGCATAAGCTTTTGTAAAAGTTTTCCCCAGTTTAACAAGAAACTTGAGATTAACCCGTTACTCAATCTGAACACTTAACATCTTTTCGACGCGTCACTGGTGCGTAGACTAAGTCAAACAACTGCTACAGTCAAACTGAGCGACCCACTGGCTTGTCCAGCGAGCTCAGGAGTGGGGAAAAGTATCACCAGACACAGTTCCGTTCAAACTTGTCGCGAACACGCTTGCAGCGCGTTGGTAGCAGCATCAATTCGGTAATTTAATAGCCACACCTCTGTATCTGTCTCCAAAGGCGCATCACCTTGATTGCTAGGTTTTCATATTTCTCTATTTTCTCTCATTCTGAATTCTGTATGATGTCTCACTGCATCTTTATGATGACCCTTATTCGCTATTCCTTGTTTGTCAACATATGTATTATCTGGTCTGTTCGATCTATGATAACTAGCCGATCCCAATATATCACTGCTAGTTCAGATTCCAGCACGATTTGTAAATTTGTAATATGGCGAAATCTTGGCTAGAAGTCCTTGCTTAAGTGCCAGTTGTTGATGGATTATCTATGCAAGTTGATTGTGCCTGCCGAGGTGATTTACTGACTTCTAGCGTAGAACACTAGCTAAAAAAGACTTTATTTTAATGAATTTAATGATTTTATTAAAATATGTTTTTAAACAGACCACAAAACATACTAACACATAAAACTATGTGTTTCAGTAGGTTACATATTTAAATTAGGTTGTTTCACTATTGTTTAAATTAAAATAATACCTTCAGTTGATCGGTATTTTCTACATATTGTTATTGACCTTTCACTTTTTTCGTATCTTGATTTATGAAATAGACTGTCTCGATTTAACAAAACTTAATTTTCCATGTAATTAAACAAAAACTGTTAAGACAAATCAGAATGCAATACATTTCAGTCAGCCTAACCTTGTCTCATTTGTACATACACTTGTTATTGATTTTTATCTTAGTGTGTAATGTTAACTATGCAGGGACACTGAAATAGAAAGGTTTACTTCAACATAGTTTTATGTAAATATTTCTTTTTTATTCTTGTAAATTTTATTCTTGTTTAATTGTTTGCAAGAGGATTTCTCCGTATATGTAACTTCATATTACTTTGAACTTTATTTTATTTTGAATTTTACGGTTACGAAGTGTTGTTTGAACATATAATGTTTCAACTTGATGGAATTCGTCGTTATTTATTTTTTCTTTTGGTGCAATTGATTGGCAAGGCTCATTGCATCTTTCATGTGCTTGGCCGATGATATGAACTCACACTTGGATATCTCAACAAAAAAATATACGAATACACAAACGAAAACGATAAACAAAAATGGATTTTAAAGCTAGACACTACTATTACACAATATCATAGGTATCGAAAATACATAGTTACTCACAAAATTGAACATACACCTGTCGAATTACTAGTACTTTTCAAATTTCGAAAAAAATAAACCGCTGATTCAATTTCGAAAAGTGTATCTACGTAAAGTACATACTTTATAGAATATTTCACAATAAATAAACAAAAAAATAATATAAAGGAAAATAAATATGTTACACGTACAAATACATACCTACATGAGCGCTTTGTTTTTTTGTATTTTTTTATTCAGTTTCTTCAACTTGGGTCGTTCGTCAGACCCAAATGGGGTGATTTTGTTTCATCACTAAATATGACATGACATTGTTCCAAACGTCTGGAGGCTGCTTAATAAATTGTTTTGCATTTAAACGTTTTAATTTGTTTACTTTAGAAATGGACGGCTTGACAGTAAAGTATGGTGATGGTTCTGTCATGTTATGGGGTCCTATGTCAAAAATCTGTAACATTCACCTCATGTCATTTCTATAACTGTTTAAATTTTGCAGGCCTGTGATTGCTGTGCCTGATTCAAGTAGTATTAAAGTATTAGCTAACATAAAATAACCACCATAGTAGGGCACCAGGTGTTTCATACGGTACTTGGCGCAATATTGAGGACTGTAACAATCTAATACTTATACTTAGCTACTGTAGATGTCTCAGTTTTAAAACCGAATATTATCCGTGTAAATAGACTGAACGAAATTACTAGGAGAGGACACGACAACATTACCAAAACGACCCACAAACCGAATTAGAGAACATAACGCGTACTCCAGATACCAAACACCGTTTCGCGTATGATCTAATAAATCCTTTGTCATTATTGCAAAAAAAAACTTTCCATTCGGCTCAACAAAGGCTTCCTTATTGGTCTAATAAACTAAGTAAGTGGTAAATAGCGTGACTCATTACTCATTTCATTATTTTGACTGTCACGAACATGCATGTAATAAATACACTTCGCTGTAATTTCATTTATAAAATCATGGTAACAATAATAAAAAGGACAATATGATACTGATGATGCATAATTGTGATTCACATATGCGTCCTACGGTTTTACCTGGTAACAATTATTACAGAAACAATAAACCAGGTGGCGGACCAAAAAAAGTTTAAAGCTTGGCTAAATTGCCGATTCACGTGTCTTTTAAATACATTTATAGTCCTTCTATTTTTAATTGAAAATGATAAACACGCCTGGGGAACCAAAAAAAGCGGTGCAACTTTATGATTCCATGGGCGTGCATATCTTTTATAAATTCGAAAATTGTGAAATATTTTTTTTTATTCAAATCAATATAGGAGATTAAAATTAGCCTGCATACAAAACTCTTAATATTTGTAATATAATTTGCTGTAAATAATGCTCATTTAGCCAGACAATCTCAAAAAATTGTCTATGTTAATAAACCTAGCTGAAATACACGTCACTGGCGTCTTAAACAAGTGGAGTTCCTAAAGTCGTAAATCATTTTAACGACGTCGTAAAAATTTTAGGGCACAGTGGACCGAATAAGTATTTAAGGAGTATTAGATACAAAGCAGTCCAATAATATACTGGATCGGCATTCCAGTTGCCGGCACGACACGGCGTTGCCGGCTCTTCAAAATTTTCTTAAGTATAGTAATATACATAAAGTTGTTTTAATTTATAATTATTTTTTCCAGAAATTTTAAACGCCTTATTTTAATGCTAACTAATAAATTTATATCTTTGTATTTTTTTAAAATAGTTCCAAACTAGCTTTTTAAGAACGTCACGAACTAACAGTTTACTGAATTATGAAGTATACTTGTATAGTGAGCTTAGCAATTTTAGAAAATATATCTGACAACCTTGCTTTTTTTCTACCTATTTTCAATTTAGAATGGAAATATAGTACATATGTATGTATGCATATAGTCATACTTCATTGTATTACAAGCCCTAGACGTTACAAAACATTCTCTGTTGCAATCAACAATAAATGTTTGGGCAGTGGTGTTTGGGCGTCCATAACATCGATATACCATATAAAAAAAGGATTTAACATTTAAACACTTGGCTAGTCATTCGAACTGTGTTCGAACACCAATAAAAATTTGTTTTTATGTTTTAGTGATGTTTCGCAATGCTAAATACAGTGACTACAAAATGAGTTACATGAAGGAAATGAGGAAAAAATGTTTTATGGTTAAAAGTTCATTTTCAAATTAAAGAACTTTCCACGCATTAAATTTTAAATTACAACAAAACCTTAAAATGATATGACAGACAATCTGAAATTTTAAAAAACACTTGTAAAACAAGATCTAGTATGTCTGGCTACTACATTGTATGTTTATTAGCAGTGTCAGTACGCATTCATTTGACTTTTATTTGAGTCAAACCGCTCATCCACGCAAGATGTAGAATGGCTTCGGGATTTTTTTTTGAAAATTCCAGGCCCTCTAGCGGTTAAACGAAACAAGTCTATATGGTTGGTATATAACTTTCTTGACAATTATTCAGAGGCGGCCTTTTGAATCGGTAATTGAATCTGAACGCTCAATTGAAATTTTAGTGTTTATTTATGTAATCCATCAACACTCCTCTAAATCCAAACAAAAGTAGTCTGAACTGAATATGTCTCGAGGTGTTACTTGCCATATGGACCCATTTAAAGTTATAGACCACAGTGGCCATGTGACGTCATGTATTATAATTGCGTCACCTGTTACCATTAGTAGAGAAGCTTACATTTGTTTATTTTCACTCTCCAATTTTCATTAGTCTAAGTATGTATAACCGTTCAAAAGATACGAAAGGGGAGTGGACTTTTGACTAGAACTGTATATTATTATAAATATAAGTCGAAGTACTAGCAGAGTTTTGCGTTTCCAGAACAAACTTACAAATCTCCTGGGCTATAATCGGATTATGAATTCATTTATTCGATGCACATATGCATAAGGAGTGTACGGTACGGAAAATGAAGGATTTTTTGAGCGTAGGCAGACGCCAAGAATATCCAAGACAATCCGTCTACTTCCTGAAATTATCTCTTCCAACGGTTTTCTTTCGCAGTTGCGACAGATGCAGCTGAACGTTCGTCATAATTCGTTTGTGTTGCTCGTGTCGTAACAATGGAAAAAGCGAGCCCTCGTTACTCATTATAACTTATAACTAACGCAACATTTGAGTGGATATATCGTTCACCTGGTTCATTATCTGTTATCTGATGCGACGGATGTTGTTGGGAAGTTAGAAAGCGACATGAGTCACGGCCGGCGTTTTCAGATCGAGTCTGGTGTACAGTTAAATGGACATTTAATATGTGCTAGTTAATGTTTTTTTACACGGCAAAATTTAACGATAAATTGTTTTAAACAACGTTATGTTTGCTATACTGAATGTATTCCTAAATTGTGACTCGCGTTGTAGATAAGTATTTCCTATGTAGACATATGTAATAGTTTTTCAAAATTTAGGGTATCTAAGTTATTTTTAGAGATACGGTTTCTTAGTATTTTAGTCAGCATCAAAATTCTGAAATATCTGATTTTGCCGATTTCCAAAAATCACTAAAATACAATAGTTTCTGAAGATTCAACTCTGTAGGGAATTGATATACATATTATACAAGTATAAATTGATATAATATGTTATAATATTTAATAATTAAATTTCGGAAATTTGTGCTACAACGAAGAGTTCGACACTATAAAACTCTATGATAATGAAAATATAAACCGTATGTTTAAGCGCCATGTAAGTTATATACGCGTGTATTTCTTACCCCTGCATACCCACGCCACTGCCCGACCCTTCCCGATGTCCCGGGACTCAGTCAGCGCGGTAGTCTTACGCAGGTCTCTTGCGGGAACGCTGGATGGGTAAATGCAATTTTACACGCGGTAAGCCGGGATTTCCGAACTCTATTAATAATTAAAATGTTATTGTATAATATGTATGTATGTATTTTTAGTTTAGTTTAGTTTTTTTAGATTCTTAAGTTTGATAAAAAGACACATTCCTTTTGCTGAACAGCTAAAACAGAGTACACTGTAGAAACGAAGATATAAAGGCAATGAATGTCAACGTTAAGTGAATTACGTTCACAATATTATCAATCACCCTGTAAAACGTCATTATGTCAATGTTGCGTGATTTATTTATTACGCTTTGTTCTACCGCTTTCTAGGTCACATTTGTCCGTGACTAACTCTTGAGCTATAGATTCAGAATTAGATAAAATCAATTTAGGTACATGTGTATAGGAAAGTCGTGTTTACATTAGCGAATTTGATTGAATTTATCGTGGTAAATACTTGCCAAAGCTGTAGTTGGTTAATAATAGAGTATACAGGGTGTTGTCTTGTTGGAAGCATTCACGTCCATTGGTGTAATAAGCCTACCAGCAGGACTTTCCTGCTCTACACTGTCAATAATAAGTATACAGGGTGTTTCCTAAGTAATCTGAAAAACTGAGGAAGATAATTCCTCAAGTGATTTCGTGACGAAAAAGTCATATACACGGTGGTCACTTTTAAGGTGTACACCGTTGGGATGTTTAAACTAAAAGAGATGCTTAAATTACAAAAAAGTTGCACATTTTTATGTCATTGAAAAATATGAAAAGAAGGTGACGATACATCGAATCGATCTTGAAATATCCTGAAAAATATTTTCCTATTTTTTTTATTACTAATGCAAATATAATGAAATTTGGTGTGAGTAAAAGATATGGTAAATCTATTGGAGGTTTCAAAAATTTCCTAGGCCTACTAGATCTTCATGTTTTTTATAGGCAAGTTTCGATTTTCTTATGGGCGCCATGTTGGATTTGAATTTGGATCCATGTGTGGTGTATCGTTGAAATCTTAATTTTATCCTCTACCTAGTGGCGTAAAAATCCAACACGGCGCCCATAAGAAAATTGAAACTTGCCAATAAAAACATGAATATTTATTAGGCCCAGAAATTGTCTGAACTCCAATAGATTGATCATATCTGTTTATTTATCGCACCAAATATCATTACATTTACCTCAGTTATAAAATAGATAGAGAGGAAATAGGAACACAAGTTTTCAGTTTTTTTCAGGATATTTTCAGGAACGATGCAATTTATCGTCACATCTGTATCTGTTTTAGTTTAAAAGATCCCAACGGTGTACTCCTTAAAAGTGACCACCATGTATGCAGTTCTTTCCTAAGTGGTTTATTAGATACTGACCACTACCGTTGGCCACTACAATTTTGTATACACAAAATTTAACATGTGTATGCAATCTATCTTGTTTATGCAATTATTATTATAATTATATTTTCTACCTTTAGTATGTGGTTTACCACATACTAAAAAAAAAAAAAACGTTAAGATACGTTTCAATTAATGCTTAATTAATTGAATATGATAGTTTGTGGTCAGTGACCTACATTTTTTTTTTCATAAAAATATTGTAGTAACTACTATGCACGTTCTTGATAATGCTGGAAAAAAATACAACCAAAACATGCCTTCATCACAGTGTGTGACAAAATTTGAAAAGAAAATTTTAGTCTACTCAAGATTTTCCAAAAAAAAAAAAAAAATCTGTAACACAAACCTAAGTAAGTCGCTTATAAACAAACTTTATATGATCTTTTCTTCATCACTTAAGGGTCTGTCTCCTTAAGTTTTCACATTACTTAGGAAACACTCTGTCTATCACAAACAATAATGGGTGGCATGTCTCAAAGTGATCCAACCCTAAAAATCCTCTTTCTCATATAAATCCACCTTTTTTTAAACAATAGTACATGGGAAGCTCTACGTGCCTTACTAGCATTAAAGAAGGAATAATCAGTGGCGTGCGTTCCGTCTTATAAAAAAGGAGTCCCATTTTCTAAAAATCGTATTAAGGATTTAAAAACAAAATTTGATCGATATTCTCATTCAGCATGTTTTCAAACCCCTAAGTATATTTATAGTTTATAGTTTCCTTATTTCAATATTGTTTTATTCAAGCAATTAATAAAATGTAAATCATTTTTATATGTTCTTTTTTGGTAGTTTTACTAAAGTAGCATTTTCCCAGTGGTGATAAATGAAAATATTCCACAAGATGTAATGTTAAAACAAATGGATGTGCCACGTCAAAAAGACGCCGAAAACTAGAAAATTGTAAAATATTTCTCTAGTACAAATCACTCAGCACGCAAATCTCTAGTACAAAGTACTCAGCTGAGTCATATGTGTACTGCTAGAATTAGGGATGGGCACATTTTTTAAAATATGTTGGCACTTTTAAAACACAATCGATGTTAACATCGATGTTCAACATCGGTACCTACTATCGATGGTAGTAAAAACATCGGCTAGAAAACATCGATGTTCCAAAATAATATATACCGGGTGTAACAGGATCATGGTACACACCCCTTTTCTCCTTTAGTTTTCAAGATAATTGATTGAAATTTGGGATATCCTATATACATAATAAGCGACACTATCTGACATACAAGTGATTTTTTTTCCACTTCCGGTTTCGCCGGAAGTGACACTAACTTTCGATTTTTAAATGGAACTTCCTTTATATTACTGCATTTATGAATTCTGCATAATTTTCTGAATCCAACGATACCAAACAAGGGACATTTCAAACGTCAATATTTTTTATAATTATAATTTTTTGTTTTCCATTTAAATGGGCCATGACGGTTCCGATTTAGTATAAATGACCCATGTAATGCTACAAAAAAAACAAAATCCCGTCAAAAATACTAAATTATGTGATTTATGAGCAAATTAAGTTCATCAAAATTGTTTTTGGAGCAGAACTCAATTTTTTCAAATGGAACCGTATTGGTACCGTAGTACCATTTATTATTACTATTAATCAGTAATTTATTCTTATGTCGCATTAATATGTGCGATAAAACAAACAAAATTACAGCTAAGAGAAATGATTTGATGAACTTTATTTGCTCATAAATCACATAATTTAGTATTTTTGACGGGATTTTGATTTTTGTAACATTACATGGGTCATTTAGAATAAATCGGAACCGTCATTGCCCACTTAAATGGAAAACTAAAAATTATAATTGTAAAAAATATTGACGTTTGAAATGTCACTTATTTGGTATCGTTGGATTCAGAAAATTATGCAGAATTCAAAAAATGCAATAATATAAAGGGAGTTCCATTTAAAAATCGAAAGTTAGTGTCACTTTCGGCTAAACCGGAAGTGGAAAAATAATCACTTGTATGTCAGACAGTGCCGCTTATTATGTATATAGGATATCCCAAATTTCAATTAACTATCTTGAAAACTAAAGGAGAAAAGGGGGTGTACCATAATCCTGTTACACCCAGTATAAAGTGACTAATTTTTATATTCTCTGAAAAAAAGTATATAGTTTTGTAGAAGTAGAAATTAGAAAATGTGCCTACAGATATCGGCTTACTGTCGTTTAATAAATGAGATCTTTGCTGGAATTTAATACTTTCTGCCTTGACGGATATATGTCGCGTAAGCCACAATGTACAAAGAGTAAAACGAATCAATTAGAAATTTTTTCGTTTTTTTTTAGCAACTTAAAAATTTTCGTACTGAAATATTAAATGATATTTGTGGGATACGTATTACTTATCGAAGTTTCGATGTTTACAAGTATCATCGATGTTGAAAATATAACATCGAAATTAAAACATCGATGTTCAGTGGAAAACATCGATATTTCAGAAACATCGATGTTAGGTGCCCATCCCTAACTAGAACGCTGGAATTTCCATCTTTAATGTCGGGATAATAATCGATATTGATTTTATATTCGTATAGGAATAGAATTTAAAAATTGTAAATCTACCGAGAGATTAATCATTCGACGATGACTGTTAAATATACCTCGGCAAGTTGCTAATTGCCGGAGGTTAATTTTGCCGCTCCAGTTTCGTTAAGTAGCCAGATTCTTCTGCCGCATTAGCGAAACAAAAGGCTCCTCCGTTATTCATAATTTCGTCATTGTTTCTCCCAGCATAATGAGCAAACGATCTGATTTTTTTTATTGTTCGCAGGTAAGGGAAATACGATTGCTCTCTCATTCTTTGGGCGGGCGAATAGAGGTTGCCTAGTTTCTGAGGTAAGTAAATTAGCACCGTAGGTAACCGATGCATTATTTTTTTTGTGAGAATTTATTGGAACATACTCTCATTTTTGACAATATTTGAAACTAGGTCAAAAAAAATTAAATCATAATTTTTGTTTTTTTCAGTTTATTCTCATTTAAGTGATAACTGTGGTATAGTCTTTCTAAACTCAATGTGAAGACGTATATTTTTAATTCCTTTGAGGGCTAACGCCGCCCAATGGCGTGCATATATCTTTTATAAATTTGAAAATTGTGAAATATTTTTTTCATTCAAATCATATAGGAGATTAAAATTATCCTGCATACAAAACTTAATATTTGTAATATAATTTTCTGTAAATAATGCTCATTTAGCCAGACAATCTGAAAAAATTGTCTGTGTTAATAAACCTAGCTGAAATTCACGTCACTGGCGGAAATAAGTAAGAATTCCAAAAGTAATAAATCATTTTAACGACGTCGTAAAACATTTTACGACACAATGGACCACATAAATATCTAACGCATTGGATTGGATGCAATATCACAATACTCGAATGGGTTACTGCAAATGGATCTGGCTGACCGACGGCTGGCTGGCTAAACGAAGCCGTTGCCAGCTCTTCGCCGGCAGCAAAGCGTTGCCGGCGAAGCATTGCCGGATAATTATTTTTTCCAGCAATTTTAAACGCCTTATTTTAATGCTAACTAATAAATTTATATCTATGAATGTTTTTTTTAATACTTCCAAACTAGCTTTCTAAGAACGTCACGAACTAACAGTTTACTGAAGTATGAAGTATACTTGTATAGTGAGCTTAGCAATTTTAGAAAATATATCTGACAACCTTGCTTTTTTTGTATGTCTTCACATTTACATTAGAAATAGTATACGTCACTAAACGAAAATATACTCGTATGTATACATTTATAAAATATATGTATATAGCAAATTTCTATGATATTTTGTGTCTAACCGTGGAGTAAGCAATGGCAAAGTGATTTGAAAAAATATTTTTTTCTGAACTCGTCCGTATTTTGTCGATTACTCAAACAATTTGACATCATGATTTCATTGGCATACGCAAAAAAAAAATAATAGATTTATTTGGTTATTATTAGACATTAAAATTAATTAAGGTTAATTGTTGCATTTTGTATGTTTGAAATATTGATATTAGACAACTTTGAAATGTAACTCGAGCAAGATGACCTCACGGCAATATTGCTTGGCTTTGTTCCTTATATTCGATTTGGAATATCCACTTTTAGACCAGGCGGTATCTGTTTTGGGTTGGACTTTTTCCATATGATCCCTAATTTTTATTTAAATGCCTCTGACTATCATAGGAAATGATAATTTCGATATGCGCCAGTTGAAAATGTTGTAGAAAATTTGTTATTAACCCTAGTAAGGTAGACCTATTTCAGTACGCAGGAAAAGGTAGACCTCTATAAAAATTACCCACACATAAGAAATCTCATTTTTTGGGATCAGAATGATTTTTTTTGTCATTGGTTTAAATGGTTTTATTGTTAGAACAGACTTTTTTACAATGTCTTCAGTCTTTAAGTACAAATTTTGGAAAAAATCGCAAAAAACACGAAGTTTAGGTATACTTTTCGCGGTTTATAAACTCTCACAATAAAATTGAACTCATAATAAAATGAATGATAAAATTGAACAACAAATAATAAAAAAAAACGGCCTATGAAGGTGTGGCCGGCTATTCCACAATTTTTTTTATGATAGGTACATATAAAATAAAAAAACAATTGGGTACTGGGAAAATTATATATTTGGCGTCCCCACGACGAAGAGGCACCACAACCTGTCACGACCGGATGCCGAAGAAGGACTGTCGGAGACCCTCCTTCCAACCAGTCGTCTATGGTCTCCCGCCAACGAAATGCTCGGATAAAAATTACCCAGGTGTCCTAACTAGGGTTCAACAAAATTTAAAAAAATCTCTAAAACATCCGTTTTTTTTTCTCTTTTCTTCTAGAGAACTCGAGAACTTCGGTTGAAGAAAGAAAAAAGTTTTGTTAATAAATCTTACATAGGGCTTGACATATCAGAAATTAAAAAAAGCGTTATTATTGTTGCAAAATAGCAATAACAGAAAAAAAAAGCTTTTTTTCCTGATTTTTTTTTCGACCACGTAGATTATACATACCTTCCAGATCATGACTCAGATTTTTTTCTAATATGATAAAACAATACACCAGATTTTATCCAAATCGGTCTAATAGTTTTTGCACAATAATCTTGCAATCTAACCCTTTTTGATTAGACGCGATTTTTCAAAACTTTATTGAGTAAAAAAAGCCTTGAGCATCTGATATTTTTTTATTTTAGTATCCATAAAAGCTCTTTTGAAAATTTACAATCCGTTCATTTGGAGAACTTTGGAAGACTTTTAAAGTTATAAAGATTGTTTTGGCTTATAAACAATTTAAAAAGCTCTGCGAATTTTCAATTAAATTAAGTCTTAGAAACACAACTTAAAAGTACTCGGATAATCACTTCATTTAAAAAAAGTTAAATTTCGTTCATTGGTTCTCGAGATATTATAACCCATTAAGGTTGACAGTAGCGCCGCTTCAAAATAGAATTGAGATCAAAACACCGACGCGCTCTCAAAGTGTCATTATGTTTATATAACTTTAAAAGATTCCCTAGTCTCTCCTAATGAATGGATTACTTCTCTTTGAAGTTTGAACTCTCTTTTATACTTAAAAGAAGATTCAGGTTGCTCGAGGATTTTTTTGATTCGCACGTCCGTACCTGACATATTATGTGTTCGCAAAAAATATTTGAAATTTAAATTCAAACATGCACACATATATCATTTTCTTTTAAATGGGAACCCTGTATTTTTTCTTTATATTCAGCTCTCAAAATAAGGGCAACTTTCTGTTTGTATTTGTCAATATGCAGTCGTTTTCATTTTATTTTCAAATTAAATTTTTCCATCGCATTCCATTTTCTGTTGTGATGTTTTCGATTAATTTAAAAAGAAATTAAACTTTAAGTTTTTTGCCCATTTTTAATTAAAAGTGTATATTTTTCTTGACCTTTTCTAACACAAAAATTTATTAAATCATAAAGTTGGATAAAGGATAAAGAAAGAATTTTTTATTAAGGAATGTAGACTTAAAAAGTAAAAAGTAAAGTAAACTTAATGAAAAAATATTTTCATTAAGAAACATTTTTGGAAGTCGTGGAAAATCCAATATTTGTGCAAAATATTGGAACCTTATTGACGGTTATTACGTTATTACTTATTAAAACTCATTTTTTCCGATTTATTGAAAGACGAGGCAACTTGGAAAGCGGGCGGAAGAAGTTGTTTATTAAGAGGGCATTTAATTAAGAAATGTCTGCTTTATTCAAGTTGAATTGTTTTATCGATACCACTTCCAATATTTCCTTTAGAACGCAGAGCTTTTATTAGACATTTATGATTAACTATGGTTCAATTAAACTAACTGTTTCCATTATTTCAATAATAAAATGTGGTTTAGGTGGGCCCATGTCGATATCTCAAAAAGTATGAATATTAACATTCTAAAAAAAATCGATGGGTTCTATTTTGATTAATTAAAATATTTTGAGAGACCCTGGACTCAACTTGCTTATTTTAAATAGAATATCATGCACATTGTTGCATTTTTGTATTCTACGTGGGATTCTAGTTATTTCAGGCATGATATCCTTACCTATATCCAATAGTTTTTGAAGTATTTACAGTTTGTGATTACAAATGACAGTTGGCAACTAAGAAAATTGCGGATATTTCATAAATGATCATTAATTTTGCAACGTGTTTCGGTAAATTTGTAGAATATACTTTGCTTTAGTAGAACTGGCACGCCCGTACCTGACTTTATACTGGGTGTTCACAAAAAGAAATTGAAATTTCAATTAAAAAAAATGTACAATAATCAATTCTTTAAATGGGAATCCCCTATTTTTATAACTAATTTGTATTCAGCTCTCAGAACAACTTTCTGTTAGATTGTCTATAGCTACATTTAATCGTTTTAATTTTATTTTCAAATTAAGGGATCTTTCTACCTTGACAATGAAAAAAAAAAGTTTTTTTGTTTAGAGAAGGAATCAAGAACCATTTTGAAACTTCACAGGTCTATTTATTCACACCTTAAAATCACATTTTTTTTATTTTTACATTGTTTTTTGGTCATACGAAATTAAAAAAAAAAAAAGAAACATCTAAAATGATGGTTGACTTGATTTTGGCCGTGACGTCTACAAAACATCTGACAAAAAAAAAAAAAAACAGAAAAGGCAAATTATTAAGTGTTAGTCACTATAGCCCGGACCACAAGGAACTTTTTTTCACCAAAAAATAACAAAATGGCGGCCGTTTTTTTAAACATTTTTGAGGTCGGTAAATCGACTGAAAATCGGAAAATTCAAAATCGTTTTGATTTTGGTCCGGGCTACGGCTATAAATGTGTACAATAACATACAGTGCGCGCCTAAAGTATGGAATAAATTCAGTAAATGTGAAACAAAAATTTTTTGGAAAAAATCCTCGAACAGGTCGATTTTGTTTAATAAAAACACAAATTTTTGAGGGAACGTCTATTTTCAGATGTCATTTGTTTTTGAGTAATGACGTCATCAATTTATTTTTCAAATGGCAACCCCCCATTTTTTTTAATTTAGTTTGAGAGACCCTTTCATTATCGAATTAACGGTATAAAAATGTTGCCACCTACCATAACAAAATTTTTGAGCAAATGACAGTTGAATGTTACAAAATGAAAAATATATTTTTCACAATAAATAAACGAAAATTTCTGAAAAACTGAACACAAATAAAACGTAGCAAAATAGTACGTTGCTAACATTCTAATGTCCTGACATTCCAGATAACACTCTGGTTTCAGCAAGACGGAGCACCCCCGCATTATGCGTGCTCAGTTCGTGAATATTTAGACGTCATCTTTCCTCAGAGGTGGATTGGCAGACGAGGACTGATAGAACGGCTCGCCAGATCCCCAGATCTTACACCACTTGATTATTTTTTATTGGGCTATTTAAAATCAAAAGTTTACTGCAGAAGACCACACTATTTAGCCGAACTACGAGATGGCATTAGAGATGAAATAGGATCCATTACCCCGGAAGTCATTCAGAATGTTCAAGAACAATTTGTACACAGGCTTGCATATTGCCCAGAAGTTGATGGACGGCATTTCGAACACTTAATTTAAAATCGTATTTGCTTATTGAAGAAATTTTCGTTTATTTATTGTGAAAAATATATATTTCATTTTGTAACATTCAATTGTCATTTATTCAAAAATGTTGTTATATAAGGTGGCAACATTTTTATACCGTTAGACAACGAAAGGCTTTCTCAAATTAAATTAAAAAAATGGGGGGTTGCCATTTGAAAAATAAGTCGATAACGCCATTACTCAAAAACAAATGACATCTGAAAATATACGTTCCCTCAAAACTGTGTGTTTTTATTAAACAAAATCGACCTGTTCGAGGATTTTTTCCAAAAAATTTTTTGGTTCACATTTACTGAATTTATTCCATACTTTAGGCGCACACAGTATTAAAAAATCAGAGCAATCGGTTGAGTAGTTTTTCTCAAATCATATCAACCAAGTCGAAAACCATGGTTTCGAGAAAATGGAGTTTAGGAAATAATTTTAAAAAAAGCTGCTTACGTTCAATCTGACATGCCTGGACCATACATAAGAACTTCTCATACTCCTCCTGCATCCTTAATCTATTGTCCATGTTCAAAAGAAGGGTGGGGCATGGAATAAGATCCAAACACAGCGAACCGTCGAAAATGCTGTCTCGAGGCGCCTCGCCTTATATTTTACTTTCACTAATCAATTTTAAACTTAAATGTCGCTCTAAAAGTATTGAAAACTTGTTTTTGATAGTATTTCCTATTAAATTAAGTAAAAAAAAAAAACGTAGATTTTTTTTTTCAAGGTAGAAAGACCCCTTAAGTTTTTCCTTTCTTTCGAATACAGTTCTAATAACTGAATATCTGAAGATCCAGAAAAAAATCAAATACTTTAGAAGCGTCAAAAACGCTAATGTGGCATTTGATTAGTTTCTGACGGCTATAGCCAATTTAACGAATGAATGTTAAAACAACTATATTTGAACCGATGGAAAAAGTTAATTTGAAAATAAAATAAAAACGATTGACTTCAAACATAGACTTGACAAGAAGAGGACTGTAAATATGATACGAGAGGAACTTTAACCTAGCGACACGATGGCGTAAGTGATACCGATTACGGAAGGAGTAGATAGCACTTATGATTGGTATTATTTGCAATTCCTTTTGAGACATAGTAGGTATATATTTATATGGGACATTCCACGCCAACTTCGCCACAAAAAAATAGATTTTTCTGAAAGTATGTGATAAGAAAAGTTGATGCCTAAAATTTTAGAGCTCAAGTCACATTACGCTCTCGTCACGAATGGTCACAAAATTAGAGTTTTTTAGACAATCTTAAATTCGCGACTGTTGTAGGCAAATGAGCGCGAATAACAAAAAATTGAAAAAAATAGTAAAAACATGGCATTTTTCCCGTAGATTGCGATAAGAATACTTTTGAATTCATTAAGGGTAGTTTACACATTAAGGGTAGTTTTTCAGACGGTTAAAACTTTAAAATCCAAATTTGTAAAAGTGTGACTTCTTAAAAAAATATTTTTTTTTGCTTAAAAAAAAAGCTTGATAACTTTACTTTCGGATGGATTTTGTCCCAGGATGAGATGAGCAACGGTATGACCGCTAGAAGGCTCGAAAGGTGAAAATGGACCCTTTTTATGTTATATCTTCGTACCTACGGAAAAAAATGTGTGAAAACCATATTATAAGGTTTTTAGGGTCGCTGATTACGAATCTGGTGTTCAATTTAGAAAATTCGTTTTTTATGGGGCCCCATGGGGCCCTATAACAAAAAATATTATGAATTTCAAAATTTTAAAAATACCACGGTATTCTACACAAAATTTTGACAAAAAAAGGTCTTGCATTTTTTCAATTCAATGCATATTTTTAGAGTAAAAAAAATCGAAAACTTTTTTTAGAATTAAAAGTTTTTGAATTTGTTGCTTTAAAAATACGCCTTAAATTGAAAAATAGCATGAGACATATTTTACTAAAAATTTTGCGTAGAATACGATGGAATTGTTTAAATTCCGTGATTCGTCATATTTTTCATTGTGGGGCCTCATGGGGCCCCATAAAAAACCAATTTTTACTTTTAAAAAATTTTCTAATCCTTTCTCTTCTTTTTTAAAATCTTATTCTACGTTAAATTTTAAGTAAAAAATGAATTCTGTAATTTTTTCATTTAATGCGTACTTTTTTAGTTAAAAGAAAATTAATTAACCTCAGTGAATTTTATAATAAGGCAAAACTTGAATAATTTTTTATAAAAGCTTGAATAATTTTTTACGAGAGACAGGGACAAAAGCCATCCGAAAAAAGTAAAGTTGTCAAGCTTTTTTTTAAGAAGGCATACTTTTCCAATTTTCGATTTTAAAGTTTTAACACCCTGAAAAGGGGTGAAAACTACCCTTAATGAATTTAAAAGTATTTTTATCGCAATCTACGGGAAAAATGCGATGTTGTTACTATTTTTTTTTATTCGCGCTTATTTGCCTACAACAGTCGCGAATTTAAGATTGTTTAAAAAAAAGCTCCTAATTGATACCTAAAATTTTTTGTATCAACTTTTGTTATCACATACTACTTATACACCATAGGAAAGTGGAAGATTTCAAAGCCGAGCATTAATAAATAAGAAAAGAACAAACTCTTCAAATTAAGGGAAGTGACAGAGAAATATTATATCCTTAGTTGCCAGACTGATATGTTGTTTTAAAGCTGTTCTAATTTATTCTCTGTCTCTTCTTCTCTTTTATTGTCTGTCTGTGTTTACATCAATAGGGAACCAATAAAATTATGTAGGCGGGACAGCCCGCCCATAAATTATAATGCGCACGTGTGAATTGCATTCTTAAGTACAATAACCGAAATAAGGAATCAGTTTAGCCGTGTCTGCGTAAATAAAATATTCATATTGTAATTAAATAAACGTTTTTACTATAATAACGATAACGATGACGGTATAGGCTAAGGAGGAAAAAGTGCAAATAATTAAGTGGTACTTCATCTCTCAGAGCGCTGAAGAAGTTGTTGGGCGATTTGCATTTTCGTTTGAAAATCGGCCGGTAAAAACCGTATTAAATATCGTCCACAGATTTGAGACATCGGGGTGCATAACAGGGTGTAAAAAATGTTTGTCAGACCAACCTGAGGAGGCAATCCCTAGGCCTTTATCCGAAAATAGGTTGGAACAGCCGACAAGTAACAAATTTCTTGGAAACCACATTTCCTGGGCGACTTATTAGTACTACGGGCACAATTAAATGGCCACCCAGATCCCCCGATTTATCGCCCAACGACTTCTTCCTTTGGGGATATTTAAAACAAACTATTTACGGACATGAACATGAAAGACCACGAAATTTAAATGATTTACGGGCCAGAATTGTACAAGTCCTAAATAATATTTCCCCTGAAGTGTTAGAACGCGTAAGAACTGAGTTTTACGATAGACTAGGTTTTTGCGAAGCACAATTAAGTGTATGGGATAATTGTAAAAGTCAGAATTACGTAAGAATTTCGCTTCATACGGCTAAGTCGATGTACACGCCGTGCGCTGCGAAAAAAATACTGAGTTCCACTCCACTCAAATTCAACGAAAGGCGTGTAGGCAATATCTCACCCCACAACCTGTTAGGTTATACGTTTCTAATAGGTGCGCACAAGCGTGAACCACTGTAGCATCTAACTGTCTTTATCTGTCCTTACTGGTGTCTTTTAACTTATTCTCTTCTACACATGTATCGCCAATATGTAATAGTGCAATTTCCGACCCTAGTATACAAAGTTTCAGAGAATTTTTTTTTGTGGAGAAGCAGAACTGTGGAGAACTCTTATAGCAACTGAACGCCCATGCTTCTGTTTCCACGAGAATTTTAGATCATATGTACTTAATAATTTCCCCTTGTACCACGTATTGCTCCGTTATGCACTATGATCTATTGCATTTTTTTTACGTTGATTATCGTTTTTTTTTTGCTATAAATAGACTCATGTTTCTAGGCACGCCGCCACGCCTCGGCGATCGCCGTGAAAACGATCTTTTTTCTTCTCGCGGGCATGAAAAAGTCGATCAAGTCGTCGGCGATAAGATTAGCGTTACTTCTCGCCGGCCGTCACGTGTCCGGAGAAATTCTCGCGCGTTCTGTAATCGGCCGTTTCGGCCTCGGGTCTAAAGGTTAATTTTCTTCGGCAGCCTACACCCCCGGGCTAGAATCGCACCGCATGCCAAATTACCGGTAATTTTCAATGATCACCGGCGATAATTTTCTCGTTTAGCGCGCGAACGGCCTGTCAAATCCCGATCTGTGTCCATTTTTTTTTTCGGACGTGTGAGCCCGTCAGCTCGAGGTGGTAACAGTCCAGTTGCCAGGGATTAAAAAGAGTCCAAAATTTGTATTTTTTGGCGGAGCCTTAAGTATTATTGAATTCTATGTATTTTTGTATCCCGTAGAATACAATGGCGGGGGTCCGTACAGTCAAAAGTGTGAGCTTCATTAGTTATTTAACCATTTATGCAAAAAAACGTGTTTTTTCACGTTTTAGCTTAGATCTACCTCAGTTCCCTGGCACTTTTTGTATAGCACATACATTTAGAAAGTTGTTCTATATTAAATTACCTAAATGTTAAGCCCAACCAGAAGTCGCTAGAGTTTTTTTTATTATTGCAATTAGCATTGAAAATTGCAAAACTCCTGTTATTTTGACATGTTTTTTCTTAACGAATAACATTCTTAGAGGGCTGAAAATTCTCGGAGAATATGCTCTCAGTATTCTAAACAAGTGCTATAAATTTCACGGTGATCGGTTGTTAACTTTTCGAGTAATTAACGATCGAATTTTTTTACAACTCTTAATTAACAATGGCGCCATTTCTTACAGGTAGCTTCGATTTTGACCGGATAGGGCTAGAAAGATCACAAATCTCTTCAAGTTTATGACGCTTATTGAAATTTTGAAAAAATGTTAATTACAGCCAATTTTATAAGGTTTCATACGCGACCACCTTTTTATACGCGACGTATATGACGTTGTAGCATTGCGGTATTGAAATTAAGAAGTTTCTTACCAAAACATCTTTAAAGTGCGTTTCAAGACGTATACTTAAAAAAATATATATCCCGCTACGACTTCGGGGAGTGGAGATTTTTTTTTTAAATTCCCAAGCCCGGTGTATGATACGTAGAGGGCTGAAATTTATAAGGTTTGCAGTTAAAGAGTTATGCTTTCAATAAAAAAATACTACAAATCGATTGGCCGACTGTAACTGTTAAAAAGCACTGGTTGAAGTTGACGCGGCTGCGGTATGCGCTCGGACGCCTGACGGTCGGAGTGGGGGGAGAGATTGGCTGCCGGGCGCGACGCTACCGAAACCGAACTCGGGCGCTTCAAAAATCGATCGCGCTGAAAAAATCTTCATTATCTCGGCTTCCTGATGTCGTAACGGGACATTTTTTTAAATTCGGGGTAGATCGCCGAGAAATGAAAGAATATCGAGTTTATTTTAATTTTTTACGGAAAAAAGCCTTGAAAATTGACATTTTTGCCAAATTTCAATTTTTTTTTCGGCCGTAATTAATATTTTTCAAAATTTCAATAAGCGTCATAAACTTGAAGAGATTTGTGATCTTTCTAGGCCCTATCCGGTCAAAATCGAATATAGCTGTAAGAAATGGCGATTGTTAATTAAGAGTTGTAAAAAAATTGGATCGTTAATTACTCGAAAAGTTAACAACCGATCACCGTGAAATTTATAGCACTTATTTAGAATACTGAACGCATATTCTCCGAGCCGAATTTTCAGCCCTCTAAGAATTTTATTCGTAAAGAAAAAACATGTCAAAATAAAAGGAGTTTTGCAAATTTCAACGCTAGTTGCAATAATAAAAAAAAACTCTAGCGACTTCCGGTTGAGCTTAAAATTTAGGTAATTTAATATAGAACAACTTTCTAAATGTATGTGCTATACAAGAAGTGCAAGGGAATTGAGGTATAAGCTAAAACGTGAAAAAAAAAAACCTTTTTTTTTGATAAATTGTTAAATAACTAATGAAGATCACACTTTTGACTGTAGGGACCCCCACCATTGTATTCTACGGAAAAAATACATGGGATTCAATAACAATTAAGGCTCCACCAAAAAATACATGAGAAAAAATCCCTGGCAACTGGACTGTAAAGTTGGAGGACAAAGAACGCACGTGCGAGTAAAACGGGGTTCATTTATCATCAACATTTTTTATCAATATGTTAACGTCTCAGTGGAGTAGTTTCTTCAGTTGAAAGGAGTATAGAAATATTTTAGTTTAATACTACATAGTTTCCTTTATCAATTTAGGGTGAAAATCAATATCCATTGAAGAAGCAAATAAATTATGACAAATTGACCACTTCATCAGTGATATAGTGAAATTTTCCCACAAAAGCTATAACTGCAACCCAGAGGTCGGCGTCCTTGGAATGTTTCTATTGTTAAAGGCTTTTTATGAAATAATAAAATAAATAAACTAAACAATGTATCCTAAATGTTTAGAATGGACAACCGAAGACTTACATTAGTGATATCTGTTAATATTTATCATTTTGGAAATTTGTGTGCCTGAAAAATGTAAATAATATACCCACATTATAGTAATTATTGTTACCTATTATTTTTAACTCGTTTGTACATACTATTACACTTATTATATGGTATTGATATTATCTGGTAAATTATATTTCGAGAGAAAGCTTAAAATCAAGTTAAAAACTTCGACCTTCTCAGGACTTCAAAGCGGCGGTTTGTCATTTTCGCAATCACGTTTTTTTTTTAACCTTTACAATAAAGTTGCGTTATGTCCATGTAAAAATAAAAAGAAATGTGACAAAATAGAAAATATCTCTCCACCTTAAATCGTAAATTGGAACAATTCGTATTGCTCAAAATTTTACCTAACTAAACTTTAGTTATATATTAATTTTGGCTAAAAATTATATGTTGCTGCAATAGTAGTTAAAAACGATGCTGTTATTGCCAAAATAACAACAAGAACAACAATTTTTAATACAACGAAATACCATGCGTCCCTAAAGGGTCTTTAGAACACTCTACCACATGTTTCTCTTATCAAAATGAGCTGAGTGAACTAAGCTCATCTTAGTCCAAATTTCACCTTTTAAATTGTTGTTTTGTTATAAATTTAATACAGTTTATGCAATATTGCTAAATTTTGGTACGTTAACATAGCTTTGTGGTACAAAAAAAACCTAATAATAAAATTACCATTGTAGGATTATGGTTTTTTCATAAACATTTCATATTTCTACGCCCCTGGAAGAAAAGGGCTGTGAGTGCAGTGAATGCAAACACTTTCATCGGAAAACGTATCTACTACAAAAAAAGGCACTCTTGTCATGATTTTTTCGTAATTCTAGTTTTAATGTCTGGTGGAATGGACTTATTTAGTAAGGTGTATCCGGAGTCAATTACAACATAGAAGAAGAGGGCTTATGCAAAGAGTTCTCAATATTTAAGCGTTTCCTATTTAAGTGAATGCATAAAAATGTGCGACATTTCACTAACCCTACTGATACGACGTCCACGTGGATTTGACGAGGATGTGTAAAGTATGGGCGGGCCCATAATTTTCACGTCATTACTTATTGGGGGTGACGTATCACGTGTATTGGTCATTTCACTCGTTGCTCGGTTTATCTCTCATATCTGCATATTTGTCTACTTAATTGTTTCGAGGCAGTGGCGTGCCACTATTGTATGTTTTCGTGCAAAGTTAGCGATTTGTTTCGTGATTAAAAATTGTAGTCAATATTTAGGGCGTTATAGCAAACTGTGGTGATTTTACGTTGTTATAATGGCATTGAGTCATAGAGGTTAAAAATAACGACCAGCGTCCACAAACTCAAAGAGTCATTTTAAACATGTATAATTTCTTAAAAAGTGAAAATGTAGGATATTCTGAAAGTAGCGTCGTTGAAAGGATTGTACAAAACTTGCTCGTACAACAGTATATCGCTTGATTAGAGCGGGAGATCATAGTATTATAAGAAAACGAGTACAACAAAATTTTAAAAATATCGATGATAACCATAGCAAACTTACCATTGGTGAAAAATAATAAAATAATTATCAACACGATGTGTATTTTTAGTGTGTTTTACGCTCTATTTTGGTTCAGTGTAATTTAATCAGGGAGTATACAGATTGTTAAAGATTAGACAGACTAAGTTTTCACAAGTAACCAATCATTTTCATTACGGTGCACGTTGCTTTCCTATTAACCTTGAAGTGCACCTGATGTTTATTCTTCACCGTAAAGTTAACCTTGTTTGTCCGATACTACGCATTATCAATTTGGAAATGCGATAACTTCCTTTGACAGCACAGTATTCGTACCTCAAGAAAGAAGACATTGCTTATGCAAATCGCATATTCGTACCTCGGTATAAATACCCACCATATATCATGTTCTGTTGAGACGTTCGGTACAACATTTATATTAACGCTCGGAACAAAGGACTATTCTCGCTATTTTCCTATTACGTTTGGGAATATTTTTTTTCCAGCCGCCATTCGCGCTACATCCAACCATCTATCACTGCCACGTCTCTATGAGACGTCCTACTGAACTTAAACTTTTAGCATCGCATAATACGAATCCTCGCGTCTCTTTTTTCGGTGTAATTAGTGTCACATTCGTTATCCTCATAACAGTTGAAGAGCCTAGCTATTCGACGCTGGCACGTCGACGACGAGGCCGTTTTCTCAGCGGTTAATTCGTTTTTAAATGTAGTTCCGTCTACTGGTAGTCGATAACCGATAAGTGTGTTTAACTTCGCTAATAAGTAGAGTACTACAAAGTGGCTTTCTAATCGCGGTCTCCTCGGCCGCGACACGATTCAGCAGGTGCTCGAAGCTGCTGCAAATGTATAGGGTGATTCTTGAAAATGGCTCACCCCAAAATGACTTTTAGTATTGAAAATACTTCTGGGCGCGTATTAATGGGAGCTGCATTTAATGCTTTGCATTAAAGAAACGCAAATGCAATGTTTCAGGAGATGAAAAGGAAGCTACTTACTCGTATTACGTTAAACATCAATGTACATCGTACGGATGATCAATGTAAAATCGTAAATACCATTATTTCATTAGCAAATACAAGTATGGCCACTGCAGTTAATAGAACGTTGCCGTTAAAGAAAAGAAAACTTAGTATTTCCGAAAATGAACAAGAAGCTGAACTTTGTATACAAAAAAACAGCAACATTGTTTTATTAGCAAGTACTAGCAGTCCACTTGTAGTTGCTGATGTTTCCTGTGATCCAGTTACTAATACGTTGCCGTTGAAAACTGAAACTGACCAGCTCACGTTAAATGCAAAACGTTGTCGTATGTATAGACAACGAAAAAGAAAACAAATTGTTTCAGTAACACGTGCACCTGTAACTACAGCAGACATTAGTGAATTGCCAAAGAAAAGAACACTTAAAGTTAAACAACGTGCAATGAACGCAAAACGTTGTCGTACATACAGAGAACGTAAAAAAGTAAACAAAACTGTTTCATTTGAACATAAAACTATTTCTTGTTCTCGCAAGTTCTAAAATACAATTTTTGAAAAGAATTATGCAGAGGGACTCAATAAACAAGTAATGTTGGCATATGGGTATTCTAAATTAACAAAATATCTGAACAAAATTATTCATCAAAGAAAAAAAGTAAAAGTAAGGCATACAGGGATTATATGCAGTTCAAAATTAGGAAATCCAGTTGCTTGATCAGAAAAACACAGATTTAAATTTGTTGGTTATTGTTAGTTATTAGATACAGCTTTAAACTATGTAGGTAAGTACTAGTACTATTAAATACTGTAACGTATAAATGAATGTTTAGCCAAATCAGCGTTTTTTGAGAAATAATATAAGGTCACGTCAAGTAAAATATTTCGACAAGAAACGTCCTTTAAGTATGTTGTTATAGCCTAAGAAAGATACCCAAAATAGGTCCAGTTTTTCAAAAAATTCCTCAAGCGTTAAAAAAAATTGATAATTAGGTAAAAAATAGTGCAAAATGAGTGTAGGGGAGAGTTCCTTTGAACTGGACAGCCAATGAATTGGACACTCTAGTTTCCTACTATACCTGGCAGTAATGTAGCATTGCTTACGGTCGCCTTAAATCTGCACTATCAAGCGACCTCTCGTGGACAAAACTGAAATCAGTGGCCCGCTTGATGTTGACGACTGATGCATTGAAAAATACGAAGCCGGTATAGTAAATATTTATGTGAGTTTACGAAGTGAATAACTCCGATTCCAGTGACTATTATTAATCGATCTTTGTATAGAAATATTGAGGATTTGTTTCTCATCAGACAGGTAAGCCATATTATTAATATAACGATATGTAAAAATCGTGGTTTGAGGTTATATTTTAAAACGGCATATTCCTTGAATCGGACACCTCACTGCCCATGAACTGGACGTCCAATTCATAGGAACCGATGTGTCCGATTCAAGGAAAATGTAAAATTATAGTGCAATATTAAGATCCCGTTCTTTTAAGGCACGTACCTTACAATCCAATTATTTTTGAAGATTGTTTGTGATGGCCAAACGAGTAAGAAAGACTGATGAAGAAATTCAAGATGCGGTGGAGGCTGTCATAAATCAGAACCTCTCCATAAGAAGTGTTGCCAAAGAGACAGGTATTTCGAAATCATTGTTGGCCGATTTTGTAAAAAAACACATAAACTCTCCAGAAGGTAACTTCCAATATCTAAGGAATATTAGTAATAGGAAAACATTAACTAAAGACCAGGAGGAGCTATTGGTTTCTTACCTACGAACAACGTCAAAAATGTGTCATGGTTTGACAACAATGCAAACCAGAGAACTTGCATATCAATTTGCTGTGGCCAATAAAATAGTTACGCCACCAGAATGGAATAAAAATAATAAAGCAGGCATCCACTGGCTCCATGGATTCATGAATCGCCACAAGGAACTATCACTACGTCAACCCGAAAGCACATCCTTAAGTAGAACTTCCAGTTTTAATAAAACGAATACTACAACATTCTTTTCAAATTTGGAAAAATCATACAAGAAACACAATTTTGCCCCTAACATGATATGGAATCTCGACGAAACAGGATGTATGACAGTTACGAAACCACCAAAGGTAATCGCTGTTCGAGGTACGAAACAAGTTGGGCAAATTGCTTCGGCAGAAAGAGGCACACTAACAACAGTCCTTTTTTTCATCAGTGCTTCAGGGGGAACAAATCCCCCTGTGTTTATATTCCCACGAGTTTATTTTAAAGAAAACATGCTTAAAGGAGCTCCCATTGGCACCAAAGGAATGGCAAATCCCTCTGGTTGGATGACCGAAGAAATATTTGTTGAATCCCTGAAACATTTTGTGAATCATGTTCAACCAACCGTCGATAAAAAAGCTTTAATTATTATGGACAATCATGCAACGCATGTGAATCTGCAAGTTGTTGATTTCGCAAGAAAAAATCACATAATAATTTTGACATTACCTCCTCATTGCAGCCACCGAATGCAACCCCTTGATGTGGCAGTTTATGGCCCGTTCAAATCAAGGTATTATTATTTTTTTTTTATTATATCATTATTAATATTACTTTTATTTTTAGGTACAAACAGGCAATGAACAACTGGCTAACGGGTAATCCAGGAAAACCTGTAACAATATACGAGGTTGCTGAATTCGTTAATCCTGCTTTTAGTGAGTCATTTACAATCGGCAATATCTGCAAGAGTTTTGAAAAAACCGGAATATACCCATTTAATTCTAACATCTTCACTGACGATGATTTCCTTCCTTCAAGTATAACTGACAGGCCTGATCCATCATCTTTAATCAACGATAATAGTAGTTTACCTTCCATCTTACAATCAAAAGTGGATCTAACACAAAGCGACAATATCTTAGACCAGCCATCTACTTCTTCTGATCTCAACAGTCCTTCTACAAGCGGTATTGTAAACAAAAATATTACGAAAGAAGGACGGGAAGAGTTAGGAATAGTTTCTCCCGAAATGGTAAGACCATTTCCAACAGCACCCCCACGAAAAAAAAATAAAACTTGTGGCCGAAAGAAGGGAAAATGCTCAGTTATAACAGACACACCTGAGAAGGATGAGTTGATGAAAGCGGAAGTAGATAGAAAAAGAGGAAAGAAGAGGGATGTCAAGAACAAAAAAAAATTCAAAAACGGCGAAAAAACAATGCACTAGTGATTCAGATAGTGATACTCAAATCTCTCTCCACGATGAATCTCCACCTCCACGAGATCTTGAAGAATATTTGTTGAAAATTGCACTTTGAAATATTACCGTAGGACTGTTATTAACAATTGCCGGGCCATTTTTTGAAAACACCTTTTTTTACATTTTTTCGAATTGCGCCAAAAGTTATGAATATTTTTTGATAAAATTTTTACTGTAAGTAGCCGCCGAAAAAGAGCTACAATTTGGACACAGAAGTCCCTACGACTTTCGTAGGCCGAGTAATTAGATAGTAAAAAAAGGGCAATTTTCGAAGGTTTTAATTTTTTTTTGCAAAAAGTTGTAAACCGATTTTAATTTTTAAAAACTTCATCGATTTTCTTCATCTTTTTTAAGCGCTATAACGTGCTATTTTTTTTGTTTTTCTGAAATAATTTTTTTTTGGTACTTAAAAAGTGAAAAAAAAAACGGGTTTTCACACGTTTATGTTTTTTTTTTGGTTATGTTTCTACAAACCGATTTGATCCAAAACTAGTGCACTCAAATTGCACTATTTTTTTCGTAATTATCAAATTTTTTTTCGCTTGAGAAATTTTTTCCTAGGCTATTATGTTGTTATGCCCCTATGCAAAACTTTGGAGCCGTGTCATTCACGATTGCCTACATACAGAGTAGGGTGCAGTAAAAAGGCGGTATATCAGGGCAGAACTTGCATTTGCAATGTTTTATCACGTAAATCAAGCGCTCCCAAACAGTATTTTGCTACTTATGTACATGTTAACAACGACGGCACATGGAGTCCCGTTGACTCCGATCCCCCAAATAGCAAGTTATATTTCTTTTAGTTTCTTCAGTTACGTCACGCAAACTATAACGAATATCAAGCGAAAACGCTTATTTATTAATTATACAAGGTGTGGCTATTAAATAACCGAACTGCTGTCTTAACACTTTTTATTTGTTACCAATAATTACAGTAGCAACTTTTTCGTCTTCCATGTACTCCCTTTGACTTTCTCTACACCTCTCCATACGACTTTTCCATTGTTGAAAGCAATGTTAAAAGTCCGCTTCTGTTAGCTGATTTAGAACCGTCGCTTTTGTTTTAACCGTTTCCATACTTTCGAATTTCGTCCTCTTCAGCGCCGATTTGGCCTTGGGAAATAAATAAAAGTCAGGGGGCAAGGACGGGCGAGTATGGTGGATTTTCCAACACAGTAATGCCGTATTTAAAAAAAAATTAAAAAACACCACAGACAAAGCAGAATGGGCCAGTGCATTGTCTTGGTGAATCTTCCATGAGTTGGTCTTCCACAAATCGAGTCTTCATCTTCTCACACGCTCACGAAGGGCCATCAGAACCTCGAGGTAATAATGTTGATTGACCGTCTGACTCTCAGGGACCCAGTGAACGTAAACAATGCCTCGAATGTCAAAAAAGACGATCACCATCGCTTTGAATTTGGATTTGCTCATCCTGGATTTTTTTTGCCTTCGCGAGTTCGGGCTCTTCCAATGCATGGATTGGCGTTTTGTTTCGGGGTCGTATGTAAAACACCACGATTCATCACAAGTAACACAGTGTAGAATGTCAGCGCAAATGTTCATTCTTGACTCGTTGTGCTCGGGAGTGAGGAGTTTTGGTACCATTTGTGCGCAAACTTTGCACATGTTGAACGATTCATGCAAAATCTGGCGAACACATTCTTTGTCGATTCCTGTTATTTCAGCCCTCGGATGCTTAGACAACGATCTTCACGGATTAATTTACCAATTTTTTCAATGTTTTCGTCCGTTTTTGACGTCGAGGGCCTTCCGGGGCGCGGATCGTCTTCGGTCGTTTTACGCCCCTCTTTAAACCGTTTAAACCACTCAGAAACTTGTGTGCGGGATAAACATTCATTCCCGTACAGTTATTTTAACATTGCATAAGCTTCTGTAAAAGTTTTCCCTAATTTAACAAAAAACTTGAGATTAACCCGTTGCTCCATCTGAACACTTAACATTTTTTCGACGCGTCACTGGTGCGTAGACTAATTCAAACGACTGCTACAGTTAAAGTGAGCGACCCACTGACTTATCCAGAGAGCTCAGGGTAGGGAAAGTATTACCAGACACAGTTCTGTTCAAACTTGTCGCGCGCTGGTAGCAGCATCAGTTCGGTTATTTAATAGCCACACCTCGTATATTGTCGTTCCCGTTACAAAAGGGAGAAGGTGAAAAAATTGTGAATCAGTCCACAGACAAATTTATTATCATGTGTAATATGTGTATTACACTGATTCCTACATACTGGTTATATTAACACACATTCATTGATTTGCATACAATTATTATAAATTAGCTAAATTTTATTCTTACTCTGCAGTATTTAAATAATATCTTTTTTTAAGTTTTTTTCTCTCAGTAATGGAAACGACGATATGACTCGCTCAATTGCTTAAATTTTGTACAGCTTTGCTAAGTTCGGTCCTGACTTACCGCGGCATTAGCATTGTTTTGTTGAAACAAGACAAAAAAAATGGGAGCAAGTTGATAATAAAAATAGAAGTGAGTTAAAGACCGATTCTACAGTCAACTTAATGTAATGGCGTTGGAGGTCAAAGACACTATCACCTCTAAACATCACCTCTTAAATATCTTTTAGTGCAGTATTCGACGTTTTGCATAAAAAAATATATTTCAAAGGCGTATTTGAATATTCGGTTCTGTTTATGCTATAACGTGATTATCACTTCGCTAATCGCTGTCAACCTCTGACGGAATTAGATGGTTCTATTAGTAGTGTTGGAATTGCATCGGTTGTTATTGGTACTGGTACTGATTTCAACAGGCCTTACTATATATACATTCTTTTTTGATTACCTGCAAAAAATTGCGAATCGCCACTTTGGTGTCACTTGGAGTTATTCTCTTCATACCTCTTCCTGCTATCGGGATTGTAGAGCTGCGTCTTATTAAATGGTGTCAATTTTGTTCAGGACCATATTTAATTTCAACTCTCCTATGATTATTTTATTTTCAATGCTAGCTATGTATCCCATTTAAATATCTATATTCACAACTCAGTGATTACAAAGTAGTATAATTAAATCGTGTTTTAATGAATGTAACATACAACATCTAAGAAACATATTTTATGTTTTACAGGTTGTTTTTGAATGTAACTTACCGACTAAACTACTGGCCTTACCTATTAAAAATAATACATTTTTCAAATCGAATCATTGCCATTTTCTTCCAAATAAATATTTAAAAAAAATGTAAACGTCGACGACTGACTTTTGAAATATATTTAATGGCGCGTTTTAATTTTCTGTTTCAAATATTCCAAGCACTGGTGGTCACCCTTTTGTGAACATAAATTTCCAAGTTCCATTAAAAAATATTTTTATTTTCGCATTTTTGACAATCCTATTTAAAAAATTAAGTTTGATTAATAATTTCAGAAATATGTTTCACCTTCATATTTTTAAAATACAGATTACAAAACATTAAATTCCTTCAGTAGCCTTCCGCTAACCGGCAGTAAGAACTAGATCCGGTCCTGGAGAGACTTACAAGGTACCGAGCTATATTGACGTAATAATAAAGTATTATGGCATTGAGGATACATTGTCGTGTTCAACATATAAATCCTAGTGATATTTCATTTCGGGCCTGTATAGTGAGAAGTTGACATGGCAGAAAATTGAAAAATATTTTGTATACCTATCTCAAATGTTAGTACGTTGTACGGCTCTGTTACACAATATCTCTGCAACATTAAAAGTTTAATATCTGTAAATATAATCCTCTTATAATTAGGATACAATGTAATGCTTTGTAATGTAACAGTATAATGCTAGAATATATATTTACATAACTACTATTTTCCAGCTATTAGAAACAACGTGCTCCATGGCATTAAGCCCTTATTTAAAAACAAACTAGTCTCCAAATGAAACGGTTTCCTCTAGTTTTGTCTTATAAAGTAAGTTTCCTTAAAATTCGCTGTTCATTTACATTCAGCCACTATAGTACCGGTTTAGTAAACATTAAGTTGGGAGTCTTTCTATATTCGTTTCCGCGCAAACGGAGCACATGCGACAGATCGGTCGACATGCAAAAATGATGAATGTAAAATAAATGGAGTGAAGAAACTATAACAAATAAATTGTATTGTTGTAGCAGCATCAGTTCGGTTATTTAATAGCCACACCTCGTATTTACCCCTCAGTTTTTCTAAAAGCTATAAGAGTTAGTAAGGTACATGTGGAGTCCCACAGGGAGAAGCACTAGATCCAATCCCCGTCTTAATATATTTGTTAATATATTGAAATTTTCTATAGTTAAGTATTTAATCTTTAAAATCATAATAAGACTGTTTGTAATAAAAGAATGTTTGGTTTAGTATAGAGGCTCATTTATTTATTTTCGGTCAAAAACAATGGGAATCTGTCAATCTCTACGTATTAAAACCTGACCTTCTTTTATACTTTCCATATCGTCTAACCCGAACTTATAGACCTGTATTTATTGCATGTACTTCGCTTTGTCCTTAATGAAAAATGCCCAGAGCGACCATGTTTTGGGCACGCCTGCCTGCTAAACGATGAACCGTATCATTATTTTCGAATTTGCCCACTGAGAATTCAAATACCGCTTTCGATTTTTATTTTACTGTTACCTACCGCCCGTCTCATCGGTGGTCGATACAATTTTCAGTAAGTATTCTACTGGCTACCATTAACATTAATTGTGAACGTCGACCTTGGAATTCTATACAGCAAATTACTCCTATAAGACTAAAAACTTAATGGGATAATTATTTAAGCTGGATACGATAGAAGAATTACTTTAATTCCGATATACAATGCAGCAATGCTTTCGATAGCGAGTGTCCTTGCGACTCGTATTTTTTCTCTTTCTCTCTCTACCATTCAACGGCGTTTCCAGGAAGAGGCGTTGGTACGCAACGGGAGAATAAATATGACATAATTAATAAATTGTCTGAATAATAAAGAATAATTGAATTCTAAGTCTGTACAATTCTGTGAAAGTATTGGAAACCAGCAACTTTCCGAAATTTTCGGCTCCATTTCTAGTAATTTTGGATTTAAGATATATTTGTTACATTTTGGAAAGGGAAAACGTTTTTTATTCGAATAGAATTACAATTCAGTATTGTCTCCTTCAAAATAACTTCCTTGGGAAGCCACACAGCGCTGGAGGCGGTTCTTCTATTCCTCATAGCAGTGCTGGAACTCATATACTGGAATAGCCCTCAGCTGGTCGGTTACAGCCGTTTGAATGTTTGTTATGGTCCCAAAATGACGTCTCATAAGGTGATTTTTCATTCTCGGGAAGGGATCACAAGGACTCACGTCAGGCGAATAAGGAGGCTGAGGAGCCACAGGAATGTTTTTACTGGCTAAAAACTCGTTTACTGAAATGGCTGTGTGACAAGGCGCATTGTCGTGATGCAACATCCAGTTGTTCATGATGTTTGGTCTCATACGCATTACCCTTTTTCCAAGTTTTTTTAAGAACCTCTCTGTAAAAGTGTTGATTTACTGTTTGACCTGTGAATTGTCCACAAACTCTTTGTGGACAATTCCCTGGCTATCAAAAAAGCAAATCAGTATGCATTTGATCTTCTTGCTCATTCTTGCTTTTTTGGGTCTTGGAGAGCTTGAAGTGTGCCATTTCATGCTTTGGCGCTTGGTTTCCGGGTCGTACTCAAACACTTAAGTCTCATCACCAGTAATGACATGTTTCATAAAATGGGGATCATTTTCAACCGATTCAAAAAAAGTCAAGACACATTTCTCTCTTGATGTCCTTTTGTTCCTGAGAAAGGTTTTTTGGAACCATTTTTGCGCAGATTTTTCTCATCCCCAATTCGTTAATCAAAATCTGATGAACAGTGGTGTGATTCAAATTTAACTCTTCCCCGATCATTCTTGTCGTCAACTGACGATCTGAACGCACAAGATCTCGTATTCTATCGACATTTTCATCGGTTCTTGAAGATGAAGGCCTTTGTCCAAGTCTGTCCAAGTCTGAAGCAAAACCTGATAGCACACTGTTGCTCAAAATTAATGTCACTCACGCACTAGAAAAAAAAAACGGTTTACGAAAACAGTCATAAAAAGACAAACAAATGACTAACAAGTTCAAACTTGTACGGAAGGTGAAGAATGTTAACCTACCGCCCTTCCAAGTCCCGTCTCCACAGTGTGGTTAGATCGGGCGCTTACGTTACCTTAGCTCATCATTACTTAATTTACACACCTCATATGTAAGTTGCATATCAATATTTGTTAGGTAGTATTCCTTCCTCTGTCTTCTTTCTATACTGTAACAGACATGGGCTAAAAATTGCATAAACTGGTTTTAGAGGTAGGGTAGGAATCTCGTGTAAGACGAAAATAATGTCTATTTTGTTTCTGTTTGCATTTAAATGGGCATAATTATTTTTTCTGATTGGTAATATTTGTGGTCACAATCATTTTGGAGTGATCTTATTTTTTTGTAAGTATTTTTCATTTAACTACTTGGGATTCTCACACAAGACAAAATTAAAAATTCAGAAACTTGCATTATTGTGTCAATTGTACTGAATTAATGCGCATATACAGGTACATATTTTTCACGTAATTGAATATCTAGCGTGACATGTAGCCGGAGAAGTACCTAGTTGTTTTGAAATGATATATGTGTGTATGTATGTTTGTTTTTATGCGTGATATATTGAAATGATATAAATCACTTATTTATATAAGTATCAGTAAAAGTCAAATAGTAATTTATAACGCTATTTTCTGTAGGTATATCAAAAATATTGGCCTATTATTCAAACCAGTGGCGGCTACTGAAATTTGAATATGTCGTATTTTCGTAAGGAAGCATGGGACCCGCACCATATTTTAGGAGGTTATTACTAGGCCTAAATGGGAGGCTAAAATACCAAAAAAGCTTCAAACAAAACTTTTTTTTTTCAAAAAAATGTGCACTTTATTTATGTTAAAGTTAAGCTATTGTAAAATTTCAGAAGTGAACTGCTGTTAAGCTGTTGCAAAATTTCTGAAATAAATATTCAAATGTAATGTGAATAAAAAGGCTGTATTTATTTGACGAATGAGGAAAAATATGTTGCTGCCCATTTTGGAGATGCACATATTTTGAAAAACTTTTCGTTTAATTTTTTTTTGCTATTCTGACCTTCCATTTGGGTTTGTTATAAAAATACAAGAATTCCAAATTCCACCAGTAGCCAGACAATTCAAACTTCAATCAGCCAGATTCTTACAAACAAACAGTCAATGTTACAAACAAAATAGCCACTATATGTATATTTCAATAAGATAAATTAAATATGGTTTCAGAGAACTACAAACGTTGACATCATAGCCACCACAAAACAACTTTCTTTTGAAACAGAAATGCCGAGATGTATGTGGTGCCGTCATTTGTAAATGTAGTTCAATAAAAACAAATTGAGGGATTTTTGAAGTGGGTAGATATTCTAGAAAACATCGAATCCCGAAACTGCTTATATTGTTTCTGCAAAAAAATTCACAAAAATAAAACATTATACTAAAATCCACATTTGAAATGTAGGTAAAACTTCAACAATACTTCTAAAATATAAGAAGTATACAAAACAAGTATACAAGAATAAGGAATACACTAGACTTCAATAATATAAGGAAGGAAGAACTCTGGGAAGAAAGTTATGATATGAATATAAGACATTTACGAGCAGCTAATAATAAGACTGTGAAGGTCATTATTGCTAGAGATACCCTAACCAATCGTTAGCTAGTTGCATTGTTTCGAAACCTAATGACACATTTTTACGTACTGTACAACTTTAGGTGTTAATTTCCTTTAGCGTAAAGAAACAACGTTAAATTAGTAAAGCTACGCTGCCTGCTCACTTTCACTTGCGTCTGTAATAAATATCTCTAAGCTCGCTGCCTGGGAATTAAGGGCATGTACCATAATTCTTTAGCTGAATTTATGCAAAAGAGAAACTCAGTGTTCTACGATCTAAAATGTACAGTAGGTGAATACATCAGTAGGCACCTCGTGTATTTCGCATTTCATACTCATTCTTTAAATAAATTAAATATATAAAGTACATGTCAGATTTCAAGGTTACGCGGTTTCCATAATTTGACCTAGATTTATATATGTATGTGTGTATGAAACTTTGTGTTTAAATTCTGTTAGAATTTTTTGTTTTATGCTCTGTACATAAGTATGTCTATGTACGTATGTATGTATGTATTTATGGACATTGTTTTACGTTGTATTTCCTGAATAATTTAATTATTAAGGAAGTTAGTGATGTCATAAATATATCAAAATATGCAGGGTGTTTTTTAAATGAAATTTAATAGCAGATGAGGCGAGGGAATTTTTACTTTTTTTTCTTTTTTTAAAACAATGAAAGAAATATATGCAAAACTTGATTACATAAACTCTGTTTCAAAAGCTTTACACCACCCACATCGAACAATTTGAACTGTCAACAAGTCAGGTGGCGAGTTTGTGACCGATAGTGCCCTCACGATGCTGTTTGTTTCAGAACGCGGTTGCAGGTTTTTGCATGTTACGTGCAACGTATAGTCCTTCTATTTTTAATTGAAAATGATAAATACGCCTGGGGAATAAAAAAAGCGGTGCAACTTTATGATTCCATGGGCGTGCATATATCTTTTATAAAGTCGAAAATTGTGAAATAATTTTTTTTCATTCAAATCAATATAGGATATTAAAATTAGCCTGCATACAAAACTCTTAATATTTGTAATATAATTTGCTGTAAATAATGCTCATTTAGCCAGACAATCTCAAAAAATTGTCTGTGTTAATAAACCTAGCTGAAATACACGTCACTGGCGCCTTAAACACGTAGAATTTCTAAAGTCGTAAATCATTTTAACGACGTCGTAAAAATTTTATGGCACAGTGGACCGAATAAATATTTGGCATGTATTACAAATAAAGCAATCCAATAGTATAATGGTCGGCATTCGCTGGTGCATTCGCGGTATCGCGTTGCTGGCTCTTCAAAATGTTCTTAAGTATAGTAACATACATAAAGTTGTTTTAATTTATAATTATTTTTTCCAGCAATTTTAAACGCTTTATTTTAATGCTAACTAATAAATTTATATCTGTATTTTTTTAAACATTTCCAAACTAGCTTTCTAAGAACGTCACGAACTAACAGTTTACTGAAGTATGAAGTATACTTGTATAGTGAGCGTAGCAATTTTAGAAAATATATCTGACAACCTTGCTTTTTTTCTACCTATTTTCAATTTAGAATGGAAATACAGTACACGCTTTACATTATGTAGCAGAAACTATTAGACAATGTTCCCAACGTCAAGTATTAATAGCCGGTACAAAAAAAAAGCTGTTCTTAAAATCTCCTGAACATCTTCGCATGTTTCCCAGCAAATGTCCTGGTATTCCCAAACCACCACAGCCGATTCTTACTCGCAGGGGAACATGATCGAAAGCCGCTTTTTATTATGTCGAACATTTCCAGCAAATGAAATAACAATTTTATTATGTTATTTTACAATTCAATCCTGCAGCTATTAAAGAGGGCCAGGCGAAATTTCCAAGATGAGTCCGTCGAAACTGCTTTAATAACTTTTCATAGTAACTACAAAGGTTTGTATGACGACATACAAACATTACAGAATAGAGGGTTATCGTTAGCGGAGTCACTGCAAATAGTGGACGAAGTATGCAAATTCGCTACTACAAGCTATAGGTAACGCAATAAATGAGCCACTTAAAAATAAGTTCGAATGTTTATTAAAGAAATACACCGGTTTTACCACATTAAAACAAATTTATAATGGTGCATCTACAGCACCATGTATTGCATCAGTCGAACGGTCGTTCTCAAAATATATTCGCGATAGTAATGTTAATCAAGCTACGTCATCAAGCTAATTAAGAGGGTAAGTTTTACATACATATGTGGTTATAAAATGCAAATTTATTGCTTTTGTTACTATATTTGGAACTAGTTACTTTCTTGTATTACATATGAAGGGTACAGGGGAAGAAGGCGATTTGTCACGAATAGACGATTTTACAGGAGAGCGTTTTTTATACTTTAAGACGTCATTTCCTTTATTATAATCAGTACCATGTATAGTTTTGAATGTTGCTCGATTGTTGTTTTAAAAATCATTATATGTAAAAAAATAAAAAAACTTGTATATACGTATGTTTTTCCAAATTTTTAAGAAAAATACTGTGAGTGCAAAATAAAACAGTCAAGAAGGGGGAATGTCAACAAACTTGTTTTATTAAGAGTATCTGTATAACTTCAAATAAAGACTACAAGAAACTTATTATTCTTTTTCGTATAAAAATACACATTAGCATTGTAAAATAACTAACTAGCCTAAATTTATTACTATCTGTGTGGAACAAAAAATTATATAAAACTATTTTAAACATTTTTCTTTTGCAATTTATGTCTTTCTTTTATTTTTATTTTTTGCCTTTTTTCTTCGTATGAAGGTTTCCTTCAATGTGACATGAGGGTTTTCTCTTATTTTCTTTTGGTAACACTGCTTTTTTGAACGAAAGGCAAAACAAGAGGCACTGAAGATTTTTTTTCATGAATATTGGTAAGAAGTAATTCTGCAAAATTTTATTTTTTAATGACAAAACATAGCATTATTGTCATACACATCTTCATAAAGCATATTTGGTAGTTTAAATTCATTATGTCTAATTTTTAATGTCCGATATTGGATCATTTTTTAGAATCAACTGAAACCACAGAGTCCCAACTTCCATTCGAAGATATTCGAAAGTAAAAAGGTCTGGATTTGAATGGACAAATGTTTTTGTATAAACGGGAAAAGTGATATGTACACTTTCTAAATAAATCTTGAGTAACTTCAATGACATAAATAGGTGTAGGCTTTGCTCTAGACGATTTAAATATGTCAACTCATTCATTTGAAACTTCAACATATGCTTTTTGAGTTACAAGGCCGAAATTTTTATCGCATTCTATGTAGGAATGGCCTCTTATCGGAAAGCTTACTTTAATAAAATTATTTTTTTACATGAACCAGGAACAAATAAATGTTATTAAAGTGGGCAGCTACTGCGTGAAAATAAAATTACAAACTGCATGTATTGCATGAGGAGGCAAGGCAAAACATCGAGAGAGTTGACGTTTCACCTTTTTGTATAATTACGCGCGGACATTCCACCTTCTTGCACTTTTCAACAAATTTTTGAATTCATATAGCTGTTGACTGAACGCGTTTTTCACCAAACAATGTATACGGCTCAAAGTTTTCACTTTTGTCTACAAGATGGCATAACAATCTCATTTTCGATCTTGAACTGACATACCCTCTTCTTCCCCTGTACCCTTCATGTATTATATTATGATGCGCACGCCTATGTTTATATTATAAAGTAAGTAAATTATAGTTATATTGTAAAGTATGTTCTAATTATAAGGTAAGTACCTAGATTGTTAAAATGAAATTTGTGCAAGACTTTAGAATCTGTGTATATCAATACACCCTGTAATTTATTGAATGCGTCCAAATACTTATTAAAAATTCGATGATAAAGTTGCATGCGTCACACGCCATTTATTAACTTTCTCTTGATACGTCTTAGTTTGTGAAATCGTGCTACAGCTCATTAAAGCACAGAATAGTTATTAAACGAACGAGCGTACCGATTCTCACCAACTTTCCTTTTAAAAATATAGAACCTATACATATAGACACACACTCACACACAGACACGCATTGTGTACAGCATTCCGGTGCACGCCTTCTCCATAGATCTATATCTTCCCACGTATTAGATCTATTTTTCCATATTTAACAACAATAGATATGGACATAACGATGATTTTGCAGTACAATTTCTCTCTGCCTTATATGGGCCGGTGCTGTGGGCTATTAAAACATAATGCGGGTTATAGGTCAAGCGAATGTGTAATCCACATCAACTGAGACAAACTTATTAGTTATTGTTATTAGGTTATTAGAGCCACCGTTCTCGAATTATTTGAAAAATATCTTCACCTTTGATTATTTTTATTGAAAAAGAATGCCCTTACTTCTGATTAATCTCTGTAATGAATTTTTCAAATAACGCGAGAACAGTGACTCGTTGCCGACCACTGCGGCGGACTCTGGTTATTACCGATTTAACTTTGTAGCCGCCGCAGACATGGAAAAATCACACATTTAGCTTGACAAAAATATTGAAGTTTCAAAACTGAGTTTATTGATTACTGTTTACTTTTGTACGCCTTATAATATTATAATACAAGTGAGTGAAGAGTGAATGTATGTAGATTTTAATGTTTATTTTTGGTGTGCCTGATTTTCATTGAGCCAAATATTGACTAGTTGACATCAATACAGAGATAGACACGATACAGAGTTAAGCTACTGAGAGTTTTTGTTAACAATCTTTTCGAAATTTATTTCACTGTCTGTCGATTTCAAATTTTGAAATAAAACTTTCTGAGGTACATTTAATCATTTCAGAGTCTTCTGGCACCTCACAAATAAATTTATCCAAGAATTAGGTACTTTCAAAGTCTCTCAGTGCACTTAGAATGATCCATATTAAAAAAAATGACGGTGTAGAACTAAGAATATGTTTTTTTTACAATTACAGGAACTACTAATGGTGGCCGGTGAATCTGAAATGTTCGCATTTTCGTAAGGAGGGATGGGACCCACATCATATTGTAGGGAGTGTTTACTAGACCTAAGAAGGCTATAATAGTGAAAGAACTTCAAGTGAAACTTGCGAAAAAAATGTTACAAAAAATGTCTGCCTCCCCAGAAGATCTTGAAAACGGCTTTCAAAATATTTTTTTAGAGTTACCAAGTGAATATAATAGCTTTTTATTCTTGGGCTTTTTGTTCAAAATTTTGCTTAAAGATAAAGGTAAAGGACATTTGGTGAACAAAATTTTAAACCACCATATTTTAATATATAGTAGAAATATAGACAAACAATATGACATATTTTATTTGCTACAATAATAGCATTGATTTAAAAAAAAAAAACTAATTTACATATTTTATCCTAAATCTAGACAAACAACTCTAAACATTTATATTCCAAACTGACCAACTCTCCCATAGGTGTGGGTGAGTTGGCGAACAATAGCCAGGAGAGATGGCGAGAAGAAAAATGGTCTTATTTAAATTGTTAACAATCAACAAATATTTTTTTAAATATAAAATAACATTCGTTTATTTCTGGCTATCTTACCACACAAAGCACACATGTTTAAATATTTTGAACAGTCATCGTGCACCAGTGGTGACATAAGCACTGAAACCATTCTATAGTTTTGGTAGTAGAGTAATACTCTTCACCGCATCCTACACAGGTTGTATATCATCTTCTTCGGACTTCCTTACAATTAGTTCAGGATTTCGGGTTAAAAACAAAGTCAACCAATCTTTACCGGCAAGTTCATTCGTCTTTCTAAAATTTTGTTTCACCTTTAACTTTTCAGCCAACTTAAAAGCCATGGAACAAACATCCCTTCTTATTGGTATAAAACCATAGCTTTTTTTATTTCTGTATACCGGGTGTCCCAATATTCCGTGTACAACGAGCTACCACATGCTCCTGACGTCAACATAAGTCGATTTAACGACACTTACCTATATACCAAGTTGTCTCGTTTAGCCGCTAGAGGCCGTCAAAGTTGATATAAAATTTTAGTTTTTTGCCAATAACTTAGGAACGCCCTATATGCACTTAATGAAGTTTGGTGTGCTAGTATGTTCCGACAGATGGCCCATTTGGACATTTGAATCGAAGTTATTCCATTAACAGGGTGCGAAAACTACCCCTACCCTTAAAGTAACCTGCTCGTATTTTTTTTGGTGGGGGTGATATCGCTTCATCTAATTTTTATCATCTCATTTTTATCATAAAGATAAGCGATTTTTTTAACAAATTTTCTCTCTTGTAACATATTTGTATTCCTTACCGTTTTCGCTGAATTCATGTTTTATTACATCATTGTCGATTCTAATACGATTTAATTGATTTCACTTTAAAATTGATTTTAGGACGAAAGCGAAATAAACAAACTTAATAATCATTTATTGAGATTTAATTAGGTGTTGACCTCCATTTTTATTAATACAGCAATCAATCCTACGTAAGAAATTAACCTGCACTCTTCTCAGGGTTTCCTCGTTCTGCAATTCTTGAGCGGCATTTTGAATTCTGTTCCATAATTGTTCCTCGTTCTCAATATTCACAGAGTAAACTTTCTGTTTTAAGTCACCCCAAATGAAGAAATCGCAAGGATTCAAATCTGGTGAACGTGGTGGCCATGAAATGGGAGCATCGTTTCCTCTTCCAATCCATCTACCTGGGAATTGCTCATTTAAATATTCTCTTACAATACGTGCAAAGTGTGGGGGGGCACCGTCGTGCATAAAGTACATTTGATTGCGTAGATTTAATGATAAATCGTCGAAGTGATCCGGCAGAGTATTCTGCAAAAAATCTAAATAACTGTTGTCGTCGAAGCGATTTGGCAACCTAATCGGACCAATCAAAAAAGTTATCGATAAATCCCATCCACACGTTTATACTAAATTCGCGTTGAAAAGATTTTGCTCGAATGGCATGGGGATTTGCATCTGCATAAACATGTTGATTATGCAAATTTGTTATTCCACGTCTTGTGAAACATGATTCGTCCGTAAACAAAATTTTCTTGAGTTCTCTATTGAGAACGAGGAACAATTGTTGAACAGAATTCAAAATGCTGGTCAAGAATTGCAGAACGAGGAAACCCTGAGAAGAGTGCACTTTAATTTCTTACATAGGATTGATTTCTGTATTAATGAAAATGGGGGTCACTTTGAACACCTAATTAAGTCTCAATAAATGATTATTTAAGTTTGTTTATTTCGCTTTCCTCCTAAAATCAATTTTAAAGTGAAGTCGACACATGAAACATGCATTCAGCGAAAACGGTAAGGAATACAAAAATTTTACAAGTGAGAAAATTTGTTAAAAAATTGCTTATCTTTATGATAAAAATTTAGATGAAGCGGTATCACCCCCACCAAAAAAATACGAACATGTTACTTTAAGGGTAGGGTTAGTTTTCGCACCCTGTTAATGGAATAATTTCGATTCAAAGGTCAAAATGTGCCATCTGTCGGAACATACTAGCACACCAAATTTCATTAAGTTCATACAGGGCTTTACTAAGTTATTGGCAAAAAACTAAAATTTTATGTCAACTTTGACGGCCTCTAGCGGCTAAACGAGACAACTTGGTATATAGATAAGTTTAGTTAAATCGATATATTTTGACGTCAGGAGCATGTAGTAGCTCGTTGTACACGGAATATTGGGACACCCTGTATAGGTATGCAACACAATTTTTTTCTTATTGTGTTTCCCCAAAATAGAAGATGGGCCAAAAGAGTTTTTTTTTATAGCTGTACTTTACTATTCTTCGTTTCAAAGTTGACACGAAGCTATTTTATGTTTTTATATTTTTAGAGTTACCAAGTGAATATAATAGCTTTTTATTCTTGGGCTTTTTGTTCAAAATTTTGCTTAAAGATAAAGGTAAAGGACATTTGGTGAAGAAAATTTTAAACCACCATATTTTATTATATACTTAGTAGAAATATACTATTCTTCGTTTCAAAGTTGACCATGGAACAATGTGTATTTTTGATGCTTGTTGCAAAATGTATGTTGTTAGAAATATTCGTTATATTATACTCGATATATCTCTCACAGATTAGCCGCCACCTCCGGAAGGTTAATAAACGAAGAAGTTATATAGAAGCTACGACATGTCCCATGTGTAAATGTGTCCCATTATAAAAAAACTATATCTACATTGTACCTACACAAAAATCTTTAAAGATTTGACGATAAATCAAAATCATAATCGTTATTTCTCGCGTCTTATTAAGCACCCATTATTTTTTTTCTTCATAATTACCGACCATCCTCGCAATCGACCATGAACCTAGATGTCCGCGTATAGAACTGAATTCTAATTATTATGAATTATTCAAATTACCGAATGCAACAAATATAACCATTAAGCGTGTCGAGCGCTGAAAATGCAAATTCTCGCATATTTCTTTCTTGTTCCTTGACGCGTTTCTATTTACGGTTTAATTTAAATATCAACGGCGTTCGCCTTAATTTGCATAGAATTGCGTATAAAAAGGAACTCGTTTTGGACGCTGTACGTTTCGAAATTGACAAATTGACGGGCTTATATTGAAGAAAGGTGGATGTTCATCTTCATCTCTTAACCTTCGGCATCGAACCTTCTAATTCATTTCGCGAAGCTAGGCGTGGGAGTTACAGAAAAAAAATTCGACGTAGTGGTTAACCATACACGGAACGTCGGTTACTCATATGGAAAAAACAAATCGATTTTTTTTAGGTAGCCGAAAAACTTGTAAATATTTTGTTATATAATTAATTTCGTTGTAATTTAATGAACGTGTCATGTTTTTTTTGTTCCTAAATGGTCGAAAGTTAATAACGTTAGTTGAATATAATGTATTTAAAAAACGAAATGGTGAACAAAATAATATGTAATGGGGCTTGTACAAATTGGTTTACAAGCCCGTTGTGAAAAAGCCTGTTCTGTAGTCATAGAATGTGAATTTTAAATTATCCAAGGATTAAGAGGTAACAAAAAAGCTCTTTCTCTTTCACGTTTTTCTTAATTTTAATTGTACTTATTTGTTTTATTATATGCACGTTCCATATGTCTCTATGGTAACTAGAATCATTACTAGAGCCCAGCGAAATGGTCGGCAACACAGGATCGGTCTTATAATAATCATTTAACGATTAAAAGCAGCTAAACTCGTAAAAGATCTGTGAAAACCTGTCAGAATTAGATATGTTTCAGTGGTTGCTCGTGATGTTCGCCGTTAAAGAAAAATATCTTTATGTTGTGAAAATGACCTTTCGACTGATGTAATATTCGCATACTTAAAATAGTCTTTGAATGCACTTAAGAGGTCTGAAGATGTACCGTCACAAATTTGTTTCAATCTGGTGCAACCGGCGTCATTCTGTAGGACACTGTGATCTTTTTTGTTAACACGCCCATTTTTTCCGTCATCTATAGCATGCAACACTTCATTTATTTCATTCACTATTTGCAGTAAGTCGAGTGTTTATAGTATTTGAAAATCATTTTTAAATCCGTTTCAACATATATGTACATATGTCTTGGAATTTTGTCTGACTTTCCTGAATAGCGACAGCCTCGTTGGGATTGAATTATAAGTATAACAGTTTTTATCTGTTCAAAGTATTTAGCATAATAAAAATATGCCTCCAACCATGTTAACCAGCGTGTAATAATCGGCTGTGGTGGTTCGGGAATATTGGGACACCTGCTGTGGAATGCACGAAGACGTTTCGGAGTTTTCATAAACACTTTTTTAGTACTTGTTATTAGTGCATCTACCTCTGGAAAACATTGTCTAAGAGTTTTCACTTTATATGTAACATGAATCATGTTACACCCGTGTTCTTGAAGAGAACGGCCTACCACGCGCATTGTTGCGGCACCATCAGTCACAAACATTAACACGACTTCTTGACAGTTCAAATGTTTATAATGTCTCGAGCACCACCCGCATAAGTGTTTCACCAGTACACTCAGTTAGTCTCTTGCTTGCTAATGACAGTGGACATGTCGGTTTAAAAGGCTTCGGCACACGTACTACAATATTTACAATGAATTGTTTTTTTTAATCTGTCGTTTCATCAATGCACAACCATAGCCGCCGCGCATTATTCTGCTTGGTAACGGCATCTGGGGACATTATTTATTCGAGAAATCGTGAAACCATTTTTTCTCCAGTATCTGCAGTGGACATAATCAGCATTAGCAATAAATCGAACATAAACTATGTTTTTCGAGGCACGCCAGTCATTTTCTGTATATGTTGCGCACTATTAACGTGTTTTATGTAGTCATATTTATCCCAACACATTATGTCTCTTTCGCACGCCTTACACATTATCACAGTACCATTATAGTATAAATCCGGAAAATCCCTGATAAATTTATTTACTTTGTCGACGTGAGGTCGTTTTTTACCCACGCCGGACATGATATTTACTGTTAAAGGTACTATTCCTTCAGTATCACGTAAAAATATAGCGCGTAGCTTATCTACTCCACGGATCTGGGTGAACTAAATTGCAAGTAGGCGATGTGCGATCCGCTGTACCCACGCGATACGTTCGGAACGCGCCGGTAACCACTGCCGACGTCCGGTTCTGTCTAGCCGATCGGTGGCTGGGCTCTAAATTCATTACACTGCTTACACGGGGATGCAAGTGATGTTTCCCATTCAGAGTATATTTCATAAGGAAAAATGTCTGACTATAATATTGGAGGTGTTTTCTTTCGAATACGTAGTCTAAATCTACTATTCCATACTGAGAAAATACTACAATTGAAAAATAGAGATACATGCATAATGCTGTAATACAATATATGCATAATACTCACAAGTCTCAATGTATTTTTACCTTATTCTTACGGTACTTGTTTTTTGTTTTCCATTTTTTGTTTGTTTAATGCGTTTCTCGCTACTTTTCTTTTTTTTTCAAGTGATACAGATCCTTGTAGAGTACATTCATGAATGATTCTTTCGGACTATATATTATATACTCGGAATTGTATCCCTTTACATCTCCCGAACCGTGTCTAAACTCTAAAAATTTCATGTCGGAGTGTTTATTAATTTTTTTTTTTTTTGAAATGGAATGGACCATTTTTTTGCAAGAAATGGTCACCGCATTTCATGCCAAATCTCGTAGAAGTACTCATGAATTTTCTTCTATATTGCTGAAAGAATTGACTAATGAAGACCTAAGGGAATATAGAAATTATATGACGATGTCCAAAATGTGATACACTTACGAGAAACTACTAAAAAGATATGCCTAGACGTGATTAGATTATGTTTAGTAAACAACCTAGTGGGGCGCCTACTTGCTTCAATAAAGGGAATTTCGTTCTATCTACTTTCTAAGAAATGGGTGAAAAAAAATACAAATAATTTTGCCTTTACTCTATGCCAAACGGATATAGTAGTCTAACAAAATGTGCGCTTAACGTCTCTTCCGCCGCCTTCGTTTCGACTGGTTGAAATATGTTGTTATCCTGTGTTTTCTTTATCGTCTTAAAAAATGCTCCAGTTCTCAGAAAACAGCATCGGCACTCTGGTCGTTGGCACTGTGAATTAAACTCCTTTCATTGATAAAAGAAATTGTGTCAAGGCATTGTCAATGCTTCGATGTTCTTTATTTTTAATAAACCGAATACCTATGAATGAAGATAGACAAACATGTTTATTATAAAAGTTGAAAGATGATCTAACCCGATTACCATGAATTATTGGGAGAGCTCCATAACTTCCTACTTAACTTTATTAATATAGTCAGTCGTTAACCCAATACGAGTGAATCACGAGACGGTTTCCATATTGAAAAATATACGGAGAATGATGGAATGCAAGGTACGTACGCTTCTCTGTGACTCGTTTAATATTTATTCCCGTCTTTTAGCGTTCGACGCTTTATTTATTCATACGCGCCGGGCGATATCGAAAGATTAAGTACGCGAGTAGTATGAAAGTACGCAGAGTATGCGGACGCTGGCTTCGGAAAAGTTAGTCGACGAAAGGGTATGGAAATCAGCCGATATACAGTTTGTGGAAATTTAAATGAGGCGCTCGACTTTCCGTCCCATATTTCTGCGTTATTATTATTTAAAGTCCGCTCCGCGGAAAATATGTACTTTGTATAGTGACGCGGGAACTGAGAACAAATGAAAACGTCTAGATCTTTGTAAATAATTTAGCAGGTTAAGCATCTCGTAAGGGATTGTTGGTTATATATGCAAATTGATAGCGCTTCTGGATATTTCCCTACCGAGGCTATACGCTAAGGAATTTGTGAATACTATACTATTCCAAGCACCACAATTAGAAATCCTAAATAGGTTTTCCTTCATTATCATTTAGGTAATAAAAAGAGTAGTTTGTAAATATACTTTCTGATGATTGCTTAACTCATTAGCGCCTGAAATTACATATTTTACATACGAGGCTTTTCAACTTCACCGACAGAATCCATGTTTAGTTTTTAACATTCAGGGTCCATTATGAAAGTAATGCGCATGCTTTTATTGTGACGCGACTATCCATCACAGCACTCTAGGACCGGTTTGAAAATGTGGTGGGAAGTCTGCCCGTTCAAATGCGCCCGGTCTCTGTTCGCTCTGAGCAGTGAGATCGGAAGGACGTGTCTTTGCGTGAAGTGTGTTTTTTGCCTTGGTAACACGGCGCGATGGAGGGTTGGCTTGAACAACGGTACGCCATCAAATTTTGCGTGCGGCTTGGAAAGAATGCTACCGAAACATTCCAGATGCTTCAAGAAGCCTTTAAGGACGACTGCATTTCAAGATCACAATCCGGGAGGTGGCACAAGACGTTCAAAGAGGGCCGGGAGGAAGTTGACGAATCCCATTCTGGACGCCCAACAGCGGCCAGAACCAACGAAACCAGAACCATTTTGAGTTTGTACCGCAAGGAGAAACTGTCAACGCAGCCTTTTACTTGGAGGTGCTCGGATCGCGCGCGTGAGGGCTGACATCAAAGACGTGGTCAAACTCCACTACGACAATGCCCCCAGCTACACGGCGTTCATCGTAACCAACTTCCTGGCCCGGAGCAGCACCCCAGTGTATTTCCCAGCCCTCTTACGGTCCCGATTTAGCTCCCTGTGACTTTTTTTTTTTTGTTCTCCCAACTGAAGAGAGAGCTGAAAGGAAAACATTGGTTGTCCGTGGAAAATATCCAAACGCATGTTACAACATTCTTAAAAGGCATCCCTGTGGAGGAGTTTCAGGGTGCCTTCCAGGCGTGGCAGACACGTCTCCGCAAGTGCATTGATGCAGGAGGGGACTATCTCGAAGAATTTTAAGCATTTGTACCGATAGGATCAATAAATCTATTTTTTCTCAGAAAATGCGCATTACTTTCATAATGGACCCTGTATTTATTGATGCAAAACGATTATTAAAATGCCTAAACAGTCATCCTCAGCATCTAACATATCAGGAAAGCGAACGAGAACATGCACGCGATCGAGATATCTGTGACTGAACAAAAATGACCGACTTTCGATCACGATATCCAACCGAAAGTGGAAAAATCCTTAGGTATCGCGATGGATTATTGAAGGTTGACGTCCAATTACACGATCTTTCATTAGAAGAGGGCAATCAAACAATTTTTGGAGGTCTTTTACAGCCATTTTTTTTTAAGTCACAAAAATGAAACCGTTTTTTACTTTCAATCTCCAAAATTTTCCTGGAAACACGGATTTAACTAGACTACAACCTTCAAAATCGAGCAGAGCACCCTCAAAAATAATCGTATATGAGTATCTACGAAATTCTGCAATAAAATCGCAGAATTACATTACTCTAAAAAAATTTCAAACATCACCGGATTTAATTAAAAATTATCAAATCACGGTTTTTGGGGTCGCTGATTACGAATATAACTTCAAATTTTGAAAATTCAAAATGGCGGGTCCAAGATGGCGGACGAAAATTTGAAATACAATCAGATTTCATTGAAAATTACTATATATGGGTTTACAGAGTTGCTGGTTACGGATCTGACCTCAAATTTTGAAAATTAAAAATGGCGGAACCAAAAAAGATTTTTCTCATACTTTCAAGTTGATCGCAATCCTTTTGTAGGAATAAAATTGGTAATTACATATAAATGGGCACCATAACCAATTAACCATAACAATTAATAATAATATATTAATCAATATTAACCATAAACAAACGAGATTCTAATTATTAATATTAACTATAATATTACTAATTATTATATTAACTTTGGAATGAATCCAGTAGTAAATTTCAATTTTAGGCTACCGTTTTTGAAAAACTTCCTAGATGCAATTTTTGGTGAAATTCAGTAATATTTCAAATATTTAGTCATCATATTGGATCCGCCATTCGGAATTTTTAAAATCTAAGTTCAGGTTGGTAATCAGCGAGCTCTAAATTCTCTGTGTATCAATTTTCAATGAAATCCGGTAATATTTGAAATTTTTGTCCGCCATCTTGGATCCGTCATTTTGAATTTTTAAAATCTGAAGTCAGATTCGTAATCAGCGACCCCGAAAACCATGAAATTAAGCAACTACGCCCGTGTCAATTAAGCATTAGTTAAGCAGCTACGCCCGTGTCAACGTAATTCCAGAGAATAATTCCACCATATTCGTTGTCTCGTTAAGCTTGTAATAAAAAAATATAGACATTTTAATGGAATATGAAATTAATTTAAGCTTAATTCTCCACAAACTACATTAACTGCCAACTATCTATACGCTTCCAGATCTGTGAAAGTGCGACATTCAAAACAGAAGACAAACTATGGCTCACATGAAATGATCCTCCGCGTTGACTAAAATGCATTTTGTTGTCCCCATAACCACCTTATGCAGTAATAATATTGTCAACACACAAATGCCTCCTGTAATTAACAGGAGGTAATCTAATAAAAATATGGCAGTTAACAGAACAAGTAATTAAGAAGAAAGGTGGAAAGAAGGCTCTAACCCTTGGGCCCCTATGGGGTAGCCGTCACTGGGATTAAGGATCTCGTAAGGAATTGTTTCTTTTGTATTCAAATTTATAGCGCTTCCGGATATTTCCCTACCCAGCTATATACTAAAAGGTTGCAAATATATTCACAAGATGCACACTGAGAGAACCAAAATAGGGGACACCGGGGCTAGTTGATACAAAATTTCATTTTTAGGTCGTGGCACTTTTGTTCTTTTAGTTGAAATTTTACTTTTGAAAATACATATTATTAAAGGTATAATACATTTATTCTAAGATATATAATTAAGGTAATTTTGATATAACTATAAATATTTACATATAATTCGAATGTATCAAATTGCCCCTCAAATAGGGTAATTTGATACACATACGGGGCAAATTTGTACATAGAACAAAATTGAACAGTGAGAATAGAAACCTGAGGCAAATGTTTAAATATAATTTATTGATTACAGTCAAGTTACAAAAATAACAAAAGTGCATAAAATCCTACTTATTAAATTAATGTAAATTTGAAATATTTGTAGAAAACTAAAATTAAGGCAAACACATTTCTAAAAGGCAATCGAAAACTTTAGTACCTACCTACAAATAGCCATTATAGTTGCAAATGAAAAAAATGAAAACGTAACAGAGAATAACTTAACTTTTAATCACTTTCAGAGGTGCAGTTAATACACACATAGAAATTATCATTATTGCCACATTTTACATGAGCCCATCTCTTACGCGTACATTGAACCCAGTCATCACCTTTTTTTGATTTAGAATATGGTTCTAAACAAATTATACACAAACAGTTCTCATCCTCTTCCTCTGAATCACTGCTATCTTCAGCGGGTTTCTTCAGCCCCTGCTTCCCCTTTTTATTAATAGAGATCTCTTTGATTTTGTGCTGGTGCCGCATACATTTCGTTTTACAATCTTTGCTTTTTTTATTTCTTTTATTCACTCTTCTTCCCGAATGGCATCTCTTTCCGGTGTATCTGTCAAAATTGCCGATTTTCTTATTTTTTTTGTCTTTTGGTTTTGTATTCGGGGTTGAGCTTTAGGGTACGGTCATAGCTGTTCAGGTGTGACTATTGCAGAACTGGTTGATGGAGTGGGATTGGTGAATAAATCGTAGATAAAGACTTTTTAATAAGTCTACTTAAAGTCATTTTATCAATGGAAAATTGTTTGGCTAATTTTCGAAGTGACATTCCAGATGCTACTTCTTCTGCTGCTAAAGCAAATATATCAGATGGTATTTCTCCACGATTGGTCTTCTTTTTGTAGTTGCGTACCATTTTCTACAGTAAAATAAAACCCACATAAAATTAAAATGTTGCAGGGGTAAGTTGATACAGTATCAATATGCCCCGAGCTAGGTGTATCAACATGCCCCGAGTATATTAACTTCATTCGAAACGTTATTATTCTAACGTAAACACAATAAAAATATTCGTTATAGCAGAAAACGATTGCCAAAATGCATGTTCTTAGATAAAAAAAAATTGTGTACATACCTCAAACAATGTGTCCTACACCGTGGTTCAAGTTGAAACAGCAAAATTTACTTTTACTATATAAAAACCTCTAAACAAGTCTGTCACGTCGAATGATTAACCTACGCCTACCAAATCTCCAGAGCAACTAAAGACTCTTAAGACAAGTGTGCTCTTCTGCCGCGGATGCGTGGCATAACGCGGCAAATTTAAAAATCGGTGTGTATCAAATTGCCCCTTTATCAACTAGCCCCGGTGTCCCCTACATAGGCTCTAGTACATTATCAATAATGTGAATTATGTGATAATGTACTATTGATTATAAAAACATAATCTTTGTATGTTTTATAATGTTTAATGAAATTTTTTATATACTTAATGATGATTGTCAAGTTGCAGTATCTGGATAAATTGTGACTTCAGTGAGAATAGACAGATCAGACAGGTCGCTGTGTATGCTAAAATAATGTTTGGATGATGTATGATGTTTAGTCAGTTTGAGTTTTTGGATAAGATTTCATCAGAAAAGATATATCAGAAATGCATGAGTCATCTCGTTATTTTTTACCTTCCATCGTTACTTTCTTTATGTTAACATTTCTTGAAGCTTTATGTCCTCCTGATTCTTTTGATATCCCATCTGAATTTTTGGCAAACACTAATGTTTTGTTAGCTTCTTTTTTTATTTATTTCTATCCTCTCAAACCTACGGAAGAAAGATAAATAGGAAGTTGTACTTCAACGTTACCATAGATACAAAAACCTTAAATTTCGTTTTTAAAGATTTTTACACGGTGACCAAACATGCTGTGCAATATTATTTTTTCAGGCTTTAGTGAAAATAAATAGTAACAGTTTAAGTAATCAGACTTTGATATTATGATAATGTGGTGGTCAGTGAAGTCCAAGTCAAGTCTATTGCAACATAATGTTCAATATTTCCGTATTTATATTATTCACGATGGTTCGTCTGTTATTCAGGTTCGACTATCCCTGCTCCACTTTTCATTAAATACAAACGTAATAGCCATGTTTAAGAGGATCATCGAAATCCTGCACCATCATCCAATTATCTAAGTTTTTATGATTGTCTAGATTTTATTAAACGTTTAACCTTTTCACAGTTATTTTTGTGGCTTTTTTACAATTTATTGACATTCTTAACACCTGTAAAATTATAAGTACTTTATGGTGTATGTGTTAATATGTATACTCGTCATAGCTTGCCTGTTATGATTACACGCTGTCGTGACAGGTAAACGGCTCATATTATCCGCACATAGATGAGTCGAATCATCATACGAAAACGAAATTTTATTATGGAACTGGCATAGATGAAGGTTTCCATCACTATAGCCATATGACCTTTTAAAACCGAAACCGCAACTCTTACGACGTCTGCATTATGCTTCTCTGCAATATAACTCACTTTCTTGAACATGAATTCTGTGATCCGTTCACTTCATGAAGAAGAGTGATAAAAGCTGATTTGAAGGTAGCGCTAGCTCGAGATTATAAACAAGCAGTCTTTTGAAATACACACATAGGTGAACCTATCCAATAATCCTACACGATGTTTAAAAAATCTTCAAACATACTCTATAAATTTGTCCATTTTTATGCAACACTTGATAAAATCTCAATTTCAGAAGTATGTATGTTATACTATACAATATGATTGTTTATACTATACACAAAATATCCATTATACCGTCAAAATGCGATAGAAGTCCATCCTTTTGACTCAGACAGATCCTGATATTAGTACCAACATTCATTCTTAGATGTAGATAAAAGAATGCATCTAGATACAGTCATACTCATTAAAATATTCTCAGATCTGATTCTAATTATGCATGAAAAGATCTACAAGTCCATGTAAATAGAAACCAAAGTCCAATTCAGGTTTTACGACTAAGAAACCCAGTTTTCTATTTATGAATATAATGTCTTATTGAAGGTTGCTGAAAAAATAAGTAAAATAATAAATAGTGTCACATTAATCAAGGTTTTTATCACATTAATCAAGATGTCACAGACCTGTCATATTCAATTGACCAATGCCATTTTTACCATCTTCTGTTTCTGTTTAGCGCAGTTGGTGCGTAGCCTTAGAAAGGTTCAACTTGCATTAATTAGGGAAAATGATTTTTTTTTTCTGGGACTGTTTGGTATAAGGTGAGAAGTATGAAAGCCGGGGGGAGAACTTTTGGCAGGCGAAAAACAATGAAATTTTCCCACTTTTTTTTAGTTTTTTGCTCATATGTATATTCTAAAATAATAATGCTACAGAAAATTTTGTACGTTCCAAAATTAAAGTAGACAGAATTTTCTATAAAATGCATTGGTCAAAGGTAATTATGTCATGTGGTTCGTATTCTACGGAAGTTTGAAAATCGACGAATTTAGATGAGACTGATTTTTTGAATTAATTTTGAATTTACACATAAATTAAATTTCTGTCATCAAAAATTATCAATTATTTGTTATGTACTAAAATAAGTTAAAAGATGTGTCGTTATTTTTGAAAAATAACTAATCAACTGCAAGCATTTTAGTGTAAATGTTAAATTAAATATAATTTTTGATTGCATATATTCTTGTATAGTTAAATTTGAATTCAAATTTAAGTTTTGAATAGATAGACGGATTACCTACCTAAGCGCTATGAATCCGCCATCTTGAATTGTAAAATATGACCTCGAATTCGTGATCAGCGACCTCAAAAACCCCCGGATACCAAATTTGGTGCGAATCGGTAGATTTAAAAAAAAAAACGTCCGCCATCTTGAATTTTGAAAATCGAAATTCAGATTCGTAATCAGTGAATCCAAAATCCTCCGTCAGGGGCATCCATCACCTACAATTTGAGCGAAAAAACGACCCAATCGGTTGCGAATTTTTATTTTTACAATCTTTTTTGCTGGACACTCGATTTATCTCCGGCTTCCAGCCGCCATAATGGAGCCGCCATATTGGATTTCTCAAAGGCGCACTTGGCATTTGAAAGTAGACGCTCTAAGCTTTAAAATAAACCCTTTGTCGATTTTTTTGGTTACTTCTAATTTTGGTCGTAGCTCTGATCCGGTTGACGCGGATTGTCCCATATGTACGTATACAGTATGTCCCCGGATCGATTTTAAAAGAGGAAAAAAATTTGTGTTTTTGATTTCTCAGAAAAAGTCACTCTTGATGATTTGCCCTGCTTGATTTCAAACCCCCAAAACGCAAATTACTTTTTTATATAACTCAAACGGTTCTCGAGATAGTACCATTTTTTCTTCATAATTTGGACTCACAAAATTTTATAAGTAATTCTAGTTGGCGGATTTAACCCAATTATTTCGTTGTCTAGGATACTATATGCTATATAAACTCATTTGATTAGTTAGCTAAAAAAATGATTCGAATTACTTAGTCTCATGTTTTAATCATTGAATTAAACAACTGATTACAAACTGAAATCAAAACTAAACCAGAATTTTTTATTCAAATAATGCTCCTCCTTTTTCTGCACAAATTTCAATTCGAGCTCTAAATTCGTTAAAACTGTTTCTAATTTCCTCAATTGACAAGAACTTGACTGCATTTTGAATCCTTGTTTTTAATTGCTCTTCATCATTTTCTAGTGGTTCACGATAAACAATTTGCTTTAAACGTCGCCATAGATAGAAGTCCAATATTGTCAGATCCGGGCTTTTCGGCGGCCCTAAAATGGGACCATCCCTTCCTATCCAGTGTTCATTAAATTCGGAATTGAGCCAATTACGGACAGTAACGCATGATGAGCAGGGCACCCATCTTGTTGGAAAAATATTCTCGTTCGATAACTTAAAGGAAGTTCATCAAGTTTATCTGTTAAAAAATGTTGTAGCATCTCCAAATATGTATTACGATTTAAATTTTCTTTGAAAAAATTTGGACCAATAATGCCATTTGTATATGAAACCGCACACCACACATTAACTTTTTTTGAAACATTGTCTTCGACATGAAATAATAAAGTGGGGATTTGTTTCACTCCAATACCGGCAATGCTGAGAGGTAACGACGCCGTTTGTTGAAAAAGTAGATTCATCGGAGAACAAAATTCGATTTTGAAATCCTACGTCATTGAAAACTATGTTGCCCATCTCCCCAAACAAAAATCCAAACGTTTGGCTTCATCACCCTCCTCTAAGATGTGCCTGAATTTTGGTTTAAATGGTAAAATCCGGTTCTGCTTGAAAATTCTCTGTAAATGCGATTTACTTATTTCAGTTTCAATTGCCCTTCTTCTAAGTGATAATCTTGGAGCTTTTCTTATGGAATGGAGGGCAAGAACTGAAGCAGCATCATCTTCATTCAACCATTTTTTTGATTTTTTTAATGTCTAAAACAGAGTCTGTTTCTAAGAACTTCACCAACTTATTCGCTCTGACATTAGAAATGCTAACTTCCGGGTATTTTTCGTTAAATTTATTAATGACAACACGATAGCACTCTTCCCTAGTTCCGTAGCATTAAATCAAATAAATTCTTTGTTCTAGAGTCAACATTATAGCATATAAATAGTAGCAAAATGACAAAGATTCGATTTGAAGTTATACTGACTTATTAGTTGTCAGCAGTTGTCAGTGATTCTTGCAATGAAATCCGCCTACTACAATTTTTTTTTAAGAATTATAAAAAAAGTCCAAATTATGAAGAAAAATGGTAGTATCTCGGGAACCGTTTGAGTTATATAAAAAGTAATTTGCGTTTTGGGGGTTTGAAATCAAGCAGGGCAAATCATCAAGAGTGACTTTTTCTGAGAAATCAAAAACACAACAATTTTTTCCTCTGTGAAACTCGATCCGGGGACATACTGTATACACCTGTAGCATGAGTCTTTTAGGAGATATAAGCAAAAAACTAAAAAAAAAATGCGAAAATTTTGTGGTTTTTCGCCTGCCAAAAGTTCTCCCTCCGGATTTCGAGGCCAAAAACTTAGTTTCACACTTCCCACCTTCATACCAAACAGTCCTAGAAAAAAAAAAATAATTTGCCCTAATTAATGCAAGGTGGAGTGTTTTTATCTATTGGACTAGTTATGTTGTGCGACTATTAAGTTTCTAACATAAAATTGCTCTGTCGATTGTCGCTACCAAAAATAGGACATCCCGTTTGAAAAGTTGAAATGACATTGAAGCAGTTCGGATCCGGAGAATCGAATTAGACATCCGGTGCTTCCTATATTAGGTTTGTTTTTGCAGCACTTTCTGGTGGTGTGCAAACTGTCAGAAGTAGTTGCCAAGTAAAATACCTGTATTACGTCCTAAACTCGATACGGCTTGTTGATACTGGACTGGACTACTGCTTCTGATAGTTTACAAACCATCAGAAAGTGCTGCAAAAACAAACCTATTGTGTAATTCACGAAATCCATCACTCATTTTCTCGATAACATCTATATGTATCGATTTATCGATACAAAACGTTTGTATTTTATTCACCTTGTATAGCAATTAATATTTCGTCGTCGGTTGCAATAATTTTTAAGTAACACTCGCCTGTCAGTTTTATGTTTTTGAGAATAACGTCTGCTGAATAACAACACAAATAAGTAGCAGGTGTTGAGTCCGCGATAGTCACAAAAAAGGACGTCCGTAAAACTCGAAGCAAGTGTTAGTGTCCATCATCTTTATGCTTCGTCGTGACTTGGAATTACAAAACGAGACGTCAGACAATAGTTGGATGTACTGATTGTAGGAATTGAAACGGCATCTGCGTCTTACTTAGCTCCTTATCGAGACTTCTATACAAATTGAGATAACGGTTTTTTATCTCCATAGGAATTGTCGACAAAAACAAAATGACTCACGCTCCAGATCTATTCTATTTTTTATCATAGTAATGCGTAGTTTATCGCACCTGTCCAATTTATCTTTTTTTACGCAGGAACAAAGAATCAAGCTGTCCATTCATTAACGCCGCTCCCAAAAAAAAAAATGACTAACATGATATTTAGACAGTATATTTCTTCTTTCACGTAATTTTTCACAAGGAAATAAATGTTCGAGTGTGTAAAAGAAATCCAAATTTGTAAAATTACAAATTTTCGGATCTATATTTCTGTTTATATTTCTTATTAACTTTCAACCGATCTCCGAACGTCTATCTTGTTTGTTTATCTACATATGTCTTATCTATCTGATGACAGTTCTTGTCAAAAGCTAATGAAAAATCCTTATTCAACGAGTTCAAATCCCTCCCATTATACATGGGAAATAGTTAATACAGTGGCCAAGAAAGTTAAGTAAAAAATTTGAAAACCAAATAAAGTAAACCCTCCTAAACACCTTAAAGTCGTCGAATCCACCCCCATAAGAAATCTATATATATGTACGTGTCTGTAAAAAGCTTGTTGGAGTACACAATATTTTGCTATTATTCTGGAGTTTAAGGTGATTCTTATGTTCTTTAAACCTAGTTAAAATTATTCGTTTTGTTTGCCCTTGCTCTTATACAATTAATTGTAGAAAAAAATAATTGAAATATAATTCAAATCTATTCACATTTTTGTCAAGTAGATACCATACGTTTTTTTGTTTTTTTGTTTTCTTCTTTTTTGGTATTTATATTTGCTTAATCTTCCATTATTACGTTAAAGTGTGAGAATAGTTATACACTAAATATTCGCCTAATAAAATCCTTTATTATTCCTGTATATCGTCCGTAGCACAGCCGCCTTTGCGCGACAGACAGACAGACAGCATCATATTCTTTCATTTAATTCCTAGTGCTTGGCCGGCGCTCGGCCGGAGCGGCAATAGCACCAGAGTTGGAGAGTCCTGCGTTAGACCATTGGCCACTTCAAAACCGTTTGAATTCGAAATTTGACCTGGACGATTGTCTCGTATACAATGGAATAATTGATTAAATGCTACTTTTGCTCATATTTATAAAAATATAAATGATATTTACAATATATCAATAGGCTCCAATAGTCTTTTAATCAATTGTTCACCGAGGTCTCCATATTTGATATTTGTTGTGTTTTTTGGAGCACTGTCAAACAAGAAATTTACTAAAGTTATTACTTTATGTTCTTTAAATATAGTCAAATTGTTTCTTTTTGTTTTCCGTTGCCCATATATGTAAATATGGATTTTTAGGCATTAATCTTGTAAATCTAATTGAGAATAAAACTCGTTCACTGTTATTCGCCATCAGAAATCGCTGATTACGACCTTATTAGGTCTCATCAATGTGATATATTTGACGACGAATAATGACAAACGAGTCTTGGCTCCCATTTAGACACACTAGAGACAATCCTCTTATGTCACCGTTGTAAAATCGATGGTAAGTATGCAAAAAGCTGTCTGTGCTATTTCTAAATGGATCGTTTTTGTAGCTATAATCTTCCGGCTGCGCCGACAGAATCTTCCGGCACCTCTTGGACCGGACTAATCCCCTCGCCTTGCCGTTTTATTGTAATGCTCATCGGGACGGGCGTTAAATATGATAATTTATCGCGTTCTGAATTTTTTCGTCTCACGAGTGACAAGCATAATGCCCGTAGACAATTGTGTTTGCCGTTGCGCTGGCGATGGCGCTGTCACGATAAATATGTTAATAAGGGCCATTAGACGAAGACGATGTCGAATCTCGGCGAGGAAAGGGAAACAACGAAAAGAAAAAGGCAGCCGGCGCGGTTTCGAGCCGACGACGCCCATATTGTAATGAGTTCCGTAACGTGTTGCACCCACCAGCCAACTAAACTATGCCGTACACATAAACCGATGAAGCCAAGCGAGGTCTAGTTCACCGGGTAAACATCTCTCATTTTTTAGCAAATACCTTTTTTATAAAGCGAATGTTAAGGTGTAATGTTATTGATAATAAAATGCATAAAATAAAGCATCGTTCCAAGCAATGTTTATTTACTTTAAGACACGACAGGTCTTAAGGTCTGGTCTCAATGAGTCTGGCTGATGCTTGTGAGAGAGTGAGGCCATCATTTATATTTTTACGATTTGCTTATATTGGGTAGACCGACAGGCGTGACACCGAGGGCAGTCTGGGATGTGACATAGTAGTAAACATTATGTATCATCATAATCATAATCATAACAAAGTATAAAACAAAGTCGCTTCCCGCTGTCTGTCCCTATCTACTACCTACAGGGTTTGTCCGGAAAGTAATGTCAGTGAGCTTTGAAAAATGGTTTTTATTGGTTCTATGTGTACAAATCTTTAGAAACTTTCAAAATACATTCCCCCTGCGTCCACACATCGGTTCCAGCGGGTCTTCCACGCATCAAAAGCCGCACGGTAGTCGTTTTCCGGAATCGCCTTTAAAGCGTCGGTGCAAGCCTTCTGAATGTTTTTCACCGACCCAAAATGCTGTCCTTTCATTGGGGTTTTGAGGCGCGGAAACAGAAAAAGTCTGGGGGGGGGGCACATCGGGGCTGTAGGGGAGGCTGGGGAACAACGGTGATGCCTGCCTTGACGAGGTAATCGGCCACGAGGAAGCAGGTGTGCGAAGGCGCATTGTCGTGGTGAAGCTTCCAGGATTTTGAGATGTCTGGGCGGATGCGATTCACCCTGCGTTTCAGCCGCTTCAGCACCTCGACGTAAAACTTTCCGGTTACGGTTGTCCCCTGCGGAACGAACTCATGATGGACCAATCCTCGGCAATCAAAAAAGACAATCAGCATTGTCTTGATCTTTGACCTGGACATCCTGGCCTTCTTGAGACGTGGGGAGTTCGACGTGTGCCATTCCGCACTTTGCCTCTTCGTCTCCGGATCGTATTCAAAGACCCAACTTTCGTCCCCGGTAATGACGTCATCAAGGAAAGCGGGGTTGTCTTCGCAGGTGTCCAAAAGTTCTTGGCAGGTTTTCGACGCGCCTCGCTTTTTTGATCGTCCGTTAGCACTTTTGGCACGAGCTTCGCGCACACCTTCCTCATTCCTAAAGACTCCGACACAATTTCGTGAACAATGGTTTTCGTAATGTCTAATGTTTCGGAAATTAAACGGACACTTAGACGACGGTCAGTGTTCAACAAGTCACGCACACGTTTCACATTGTCGTTGGAACTGGAGATTGATGGCCGTCCAGCGCGGTTCACGTCGTTGACATCTTCCCGACCTTCTGCGAAGGCCTTGTGCCAGCGGAAAATTTGCTTGTCTGAAAGACAATCGACGCCGAAAGCCTTCTTCAACATTGGAATGGTTTCCCGCAGCACTCTTCTCCAGTTTCACACAAAACTAGATCGCCATCCGTTGCTCAAGCAAACGTTGAATTTTTTCTTGCACCGGGTCACTGTAACGGCTCTCAAAGAACGAGTGATGCGACCGCTACAACGACCGGTAGCCAACTGACGCTTGTTGGACCTTGTTGCCAGATTCTCCCACCACAATTCCAGCACGTAAAGCGCGGGCTGGTGCGTACAGTCTCGGGAAAAAATTCACTGACATTACTTTCCGGACAAACCCTGTATGTATGCTTAGATCTTTAAAACTACGCAACGGATTTTGATGCGGTTTTTTTTAATAGATAGAGTGATTCAAGAGGAAGGTTTATATGTATAATACATGCATAATGTAGTAGAGAAACACTGATAATTTTAGAGGTTTCTAATATGATGTCGTAAACCGTGCGAAGCCGGGGCGGGTCGCTAGTGTAAGAATATAATAAAAATATAATTTAATAAATACTGTATAGTACTATCAAGTCTTCTGATCTGAATACATTCGTAATTCCAGGGTAGGCTTACAGTTTATGTGCCCCTCGATCGCGTTGCTACTGAATAGCGGTAAAATTGTGTCTCCTTGTTAATTTAAGTGGTTTTAAAAGCTATTAACTAATGTAACGAATTTTATTTGTGTGATTAAAATAAATGTATATCTTGTATCATTTGAATACATTAAATAAAGTCATGATTTGATTTTCCTGGACGCGACCCTGTTTAAATAGACGGGGCTTGGGTTTCCTCCCACACGTCTCACCTCCGGAATTTGGCTTCACTTATTCTCATGCAGAAGGTACGGCCAATCTGAGTCTGTGATTGTACCTTATTGACGGCATGGTGAGTGCTGTGGTGCCGTTCTCCTTTGGGTTTTTATCATTCCTTGAAGAACACTTATGCCACTACGGTGGGTCTATATAGATATCGCAAAATCTATAGACATATTTGGTTTAACCCTTCATTTTGTCCACCCTGTACATTTTGCCTTATATTTATCTTGACAATAAGTTGAATTTTTGTCAGTCCTTTGCTTGGTTCAGAAGTCAGCTTCAGTATCAAAGATTCAGCTTTGATACTCGCGTGGTAAAAACTAACTAGGTATTGAATAATGTATTGAAGTAACTTTAAATTAAGGAGTAAAATCCAAATAATGGCATAAAAATTATAGCGTGCCAATTAAGATAACGAAGTTGGTATTGACTTCCGGTATACTAGTAGTGACAGAAAGTCGCTGATGCATAATTTAGAGCGTCTGGGAAAACCTCCGGATACAAATCAGCCCATTAACAGATCTACAAAAAATGTTTTAGCCTAGAGTGCAGACATACATATGTACGAGTTTTCGCGTGCTAAAACCCCATTTTATGACTAAAAATGTTTAACGTTTCGATTTTTCGCCTCAACCCCTTCTAACGCCCACTGAGGGGTGTCATTCTTAACAAAATTTTATAACCCATCAATATTTTTTGGGATCGCTGAACACGAATCTGATATAAAAAATTTATTTAACATGCACTTATTTACGAATTTTGATAGCTCGATAACAGCTGTCATTTGATAAAAAATTTTACATCAGATTCACATTCTTTAACATTCATCCTGATAATAAAATCATGAATGTTTGCGCGCGTCACTTTGTTAATATTGCCGCTAATTTTCCTTTCTAAGAGACTTCAACGTTACCGCTTAAAACCATTATCGTTTGTGTCAATTTTTAATCACGAAAAACGTCAGGACAAACACGTGGACTACCCCGCTTTCGTAATTTTACCGTCATAGAACCGTTTTAATCCCTCCCGTGCGGCGGAAGACAAACGATTTTGACACTTGTTTAATCAGCGCTCCGTGGGGCGCCCTCATATTAAACATTAACTCGAGCCGGGATTATTATAGTTGGCCGGGCCGGCCGGCAGACGGTGATCGATTTTTATCGAAAATTGGACAAAAATCTACATTCAAGCCAATTTTAAAGCAAAATGGACGTTTTTGGGCTCAAATTGTTCTTTGAGCAATTGTCTACAATATGTGATACCGCTTTTTTCGATTAAAATAATTGGCCGACCTTGCCAGACCTCCAAAGTTGGTGATTTTTCCAAATAAATTGATTTTTTTCACTTCAACTTCGTCGATAATCAAGCTACAAAGTTAAGATTAAAATAAAAACAGAAAATGTATTTTATTGTATTTTTTATTTGCAATTCATTTAAGTGTCTGGGGCTACCCTGGGTGCGGCAACGTCATTGTCGCGAAAAATAACACTAAAAAGAACGTACCCATAAAAACTCATACAATTTGGGCTTAAAGCTCGAAGAAACTTGGTTCACAAATTATGTTAAAATTATTACTTAATTAAACTTTTAATTCCCAGTTATAGAACTGGGCCATACCCATATTTGCTTTGTGCATCTGTAACGACATGACCAGTTCATTTTTCTAGTACAGTGCCTTTGGTTTGTGAAGATGTCGCAGTCTTTCCGTGACGTCATCGCATACTTGTGGTCTATGCCAAGAATACGGATGCTGTATGGGCCAGTTGTGTAACTGGAAATTGGGAAAGGGTTAATTAACTAATGGCACCTTACAGGTAATTTGTGAATCAAGTGTATTCACGCTTTAGGTCCAACTTTTATGAGTTTTAATGGGTAAGTTATTTTAAGTGTTGTTTTTCGTGGCACTGACGTTACTGCACCTAAGTACCGCTTCGTTATGTAATAGTCAGTCCCCTACTATGTTTATTCATATACTCATTAATCGTTATTGTATTATGATGTATTTTCTGTGGACTATCACTTTGTAATAATAGTGATCTGAGTCCGACTCTGTTGCGACTCGCCCGATTCACGTCTCTAATAATGCGGCATTAACATTTAGAAACAGTGGCGGATCTAGGACTTAAACATTGGGGGGATTAGTATGCTCAAATATGCACAACACCATTTTGGGCAACTTTTATTTGAAACATTTTTTCTTAAATTTGCGATATTAGAGTTATGGTATATATGAAGTATTAACTACTAAACCGGAACGGACCGGACAAAAATTCAAATTAATAAGTAAACCTGATAAATGTCGAACATTTTTTCGAAAATCTATTACATAAATCAAACTTACAAATACAAAAACTCAAAATAAAGAAATTATGAAATGATATATAAACATCATTGTTGATTTCTCCAGGGTTTTTTTTGAATATTGCTTTTTTTCTTGTATTGATGTGTTGTTTTCTCATTTTTGAAGAAGTCGTAATCAAGTTGTATCAAACTAGTTTGTCTGAAACTTATTTAGGTAGGTATTATTTAGCTTTGAAAAAGTCGCTTATCTGTTTTCCATCACTTTCCTTTTATGTACGGGTTTGCAAAATACATTTAATTAGGTATTTTTATGTTCTTCCCTTAGTTTTTACTCTGGAACGCCCATGGCCATTTTGAAAACGTAACGTAGATGGTCTGCGGTCGGTATAATTAATTATTGTGTCAATTTTTACAAAGAAAATTAACCTTAAGATGTTATTTAAGTTCACGTGAGGCCACAGCAAATGACCCTCTTACATATATATTTCTTTAGAAGTTATTAAGTCTGGTACGCCTCTTACGGTAATCGACGAAATGGGTGGTCTTTTATAACCGTTTTGAAAAATTTCTTATAAAAATATGTTGAATGGTCAGCCTATACTTGCTTGTTGTTATACAGGGTGATTCAGCTAACCCGTTCATTAAAAGTTTATGAACTTCCCATTGAAATTTATTTTTGAAAATTTGGAATTAGGGGTTAGCGGGGACGGTCTATTCAACTAAAGTACTTGTGTTTTTCTGACACTTCCGGTTATACCGGAAGTAGCTATCAACTTCCTTACTTTTAATGGAACACCCAGTATGTTAATACAATTTTTGAATTCCCCTCCTAATTTTAGGTTAATTTTGTTAACAATTCCCTATACCTATCTTCAGCAGTTTTTGAGATATTTTAATTTTTTTTGAAAAAATTAGGTTTTGTAATATCCTATTGAAAACCTCGTCACCGATTCAAAACAAAAGTTATAGTAGCAAACTTTGGGATGCCCTTGGACGGAATATTAAGGTTTCAGGTGGTATGTAATTTGATGTTTTATTATTTACAGGATGTCTAAAAAATCGAGTTAATTCTGACAAATTTCAACTGCTCAAAAATGAGTTTTCTTAAATGGAACACCCTGTATTTTATTGCTCTATGTGATGGAGAATTGAGTGATCTTCCATTCTGTATTAGGATTCCCTATACCTATCTGCTACCGTTTTCTTGCTATCGAGGTATTTTTTCTTCGATACCCATAGTTTTCCATTTCATTAAATTACTTCTCACTAGCGGGCCATGAAAATAAAAACAGTGTATCATTTATATTAATTCTTTATCATAAACAACGTTTTATGATAAAAAATATTTAAACATTAAATATTTTAAACGGTTTGGAACTTACCATAGCCTAAACATTAAAAATAATAACTAAATATTAACAACAATAACTAAATATTAGACCTAATTGTTAATATTTAATTATTTTTAATATGTTTTATTGTTTAGGCTATGGTAAGTTCCAAACTGTTTAAAATATGCTTTTATTCAATTTAAAATAATTTTATTTAGAGAGTGTATACCACTTTAAATGAACTTGATTTTTTTTCAATAATTTTGTAACATTGTTTATGATAAAAAATTAATATAAATGATACATTGTTTTTATTTTCATGGTCCGCAAGTCACAAGTAATTGAATAAAATGGAAAACTATGGTATCGAAGAAAAAATACCTCGATAGCATGAAAACGGTAGCAGATAGGCATAGGGAATCCAAATACAGAATGAAAGATCACTCAATTCTCCATCACATAGAACAATAAAATACAGGGTATTCTATTTAAGAAAACTCACTTTTGAGCAGTTGAAATTTGTCATAATGAACTCCAATTTTTAGACACCCTGTAAATAATAAAACATCAAATTACATACCACCTGAAACCTTAATATTCCGCCCAAGGGCAGCCCAAAGTTTGCTACTATAACTTTTGTTTTGAATCGGTGACGAGCATTTCAATAGGACACTACAATACCTATTTTTTTAAAAAAAATTAAAATATCTCCAAAACTGCTGAAGATAGGTATAGGGAATTGTTAACAAAGTCAACCTAAAATTAGGAGGGGAATTCAAAAAATGTATTAATATACTGGGTGTTCCATTTAAAATAAGGAAGTTGATAGCTACTTCCGGTATAACCGGAAGTGTCAGAAAAGCACAAGTACTTTAGTTGAATAGACCGTCCCCGCTAACCCCTGATTCCAAATTTTCAAAAATAAATTTCAATGGGAAGTTCAGAAACTTTTAACGAACGGGTTAGCTGAATCACCCTATATAAGGTATTGAATATGTACGAAAATAAACGTTTCGGTATTCTCCAAGGTAAACTGCCGTAGATCTCAATTATTAACGCATTTTGTAAAAAACTATGCCCCCCATTTCTATAAAGTCTGGGCCATACATGAATACTTTTGGTGTGCATATCTATGTTTAGGTCACTACGTGTATAATCATACTATTAAGGTCGCTGCTGTAGCTGCCACCATGTTATTGAAATACGCCCTATAATTTTTTATAGGCCGTATATGTATATTTTGCGTGCCTCTTCCCCAAAAATTCACCTCTGGTTACGTTATTGGTATCCAGGAAGATACGGTAAGCATCAAGACGAATCCATTAGGAAGCCTTCTGTTGGCAAAAAAACATTTTCCCTTTTGTCCTACTTTGTCCTCTTGTATTTTCTAACACATGCAAAGTCGGAACTTAAACACAAAAACGTGAGGGATTATTTCTCCGAAACGTTTTAATAAAATGACAGTTATTTATATCACTTTATGGATAACGCAGAGTTTTATACGTATTATATGCACCCTCATATATACAGAAATTTTCTGCAGTCAACTGTAAAGATGTACATATATGGTTGAGCCGGTGGACAGATATAGTAATAAAAATGCGTTAAATGCATCACTGATCAGTAGAGCGAGGCATCGTGACCGCGCGACATAGGCGTGCGCGTCCCTTAGTAAGTACAATAATAAAATATAAATAGTAATAAAATACCTAGATAATCTCTTATAATTCCTACATATTTATCAAACACGTACCCTTTCACGTAGTATTACAACGGGGGTTGGTTGGCTGCAGTTGAATTACCATATATATAAAGTATAATTGCCGTTACAACTATTATCACAGGTAGAATATGATTTATATAACATTTACATCATATACTTTTGGTAGTCTCGAGAAACGAGATTCGCCTTAGTGAAAAAATGTGCTTATATTTTTAAAAGATCGTTTGACATGTATTTATGTAATACAGGCATAATTAGATTACTCAACCGAGTATACATGTCACCTACAGCACGTTTTATTTATACAGGTATGTATTTTGTCAGCCTACGGACATTTTTTTCGTCTTTCCCACAACAAGCATTTTTACGTAATGTTCATGGCCATATTTATTATTAAGAATTTATTTAATAATTGTAAATACTTAATTATATATTATGCTTGCACATGTTTAAAAACGAAACCAAAATAAGTGGCCGACTGACATCTCGCCTGTTACCGAAGGCATCCAACCCTTCCTTACACACGGCGGTGCTGATCACCGGGACAAAATGCCTCGCTCTACTAATCAGTGACAGACTACTTGCTAGACCCTTTTACAATATAACTAGATCCGAAAACACGCGGTTGCAGCTAGAGGAATTGAAAATTCTTGTAGTTTTGTAAGGAAACATGGGATCCACAATTTATTTTAGAAGTGATCATTATAACGTCTAAATGGAAGACTGTAATAGCAAAATTTCAAACGAAACTCGCAGAAAGAGTCTGCCTCACTAGAAAATTCTCCTCCCTTTTTATTAAAAAATCGTTGTTTCTCCTTTTATAAATTTTTTCATGTTGAAAAGATGCGAGAAAAAAAAGTCAAAAACTTGACTTTTTTTACTAGAGAAAATTCCTCAAAATTTCAATTTTTGGGATAAAGCAAACACACTTCCTGGGTTCTACTCTACAAATAGTATACTTTTAAGAAAAAAATAGTATTATATCGAGCTTTTCAAAAAGTATATTTATTTTGAAGATTGAAGTTTTAATGAAGTCAATTTTAATGAAACTCATGAAATGAGATTCATCAAATCAATTTTGAGGTGTGAAATAAAGTGAAAAGTGTTTTGATTTGAAAAACTGTATACACTTTGTGTAAAGGCAACATCGGCCAGTTTTGAAAAAGGACAAACAAAGTGAGACGACAGATACCGCATACGCATTGAAGGTAGTGGGAAAATAAGACCGGTCCACTCCCCACCTGCCGCTAGACAGAGCGAGAAGTGTACAGTGTAGTTGAAGTTTATAGTATTCTTGTTAAAAATTTTATCAAAATGGTTTATTCACGCGAAGAAATATATCAGAATGTCGTATAGCATGGCATCAAAACGGCAATTCTGAACGTAAATTACAAGATTCATTTGCTAACATGTGTTCTCAAATAGGCCAACACTTTCTAAAAACACTAGGTACCCAAAATATTACGCATAATTTTATTAGTACAGCGAGACATTTTGGCTCGGGGCGGCGGGCGATTAGCCGTGTTCAGTGTGGAAGAAGAGTTCGGGTTGGGATGCCTTCGGCCACAGGTGAAAGAGTACTTTGGCCGCTACTCTGGTCTCGGTGTCGAAGGTGTGCCTGCATTTTGTTTTACAATAAATATTTAGAAATCATTAAGAGATCAGATGACTTGGTTATTTGTAGTTTATTTTCTGCTATTGTGCTTGCTAACCAATGGATGTTCACGCGTGCATTACGATAAAATTTTAAACTAAAATAATATTATCCCCCCTCTTCGTATACACTTACGTGTTGAATCGTACTGATTAGTGGTAGGTGGTGAAGGGCCGTTCTTATTTTCCCACTACCTTCGATGCGTAATGATGTTGGACATCTATTTGTCCTTTTTTCAAAATCGGCCGATGTTGGCTTAACACACACTGTATTTTATCAAGTATTACATTAAAAAAAAAAAGTAAAAAACATATGAAATATGGAAAATCAAATGTGTCCTGTGCAATCGGTACATAGATACTTCGTCTTCGTGTCACTTCCTCGCTTACAAACACTGGATCCTTTCCTACTCGCCAACTCAACTAGTTCCTCAACAACTGGCTCTCCTGTTCAAAATTGTATTGATACCTTCTCGCAATTTTTTGCACCGTTTTTTTTTCACTTTTGCCACACTATGGTCGCACTGGGTCTATTTGACCCCCAACAAAAGAGACATCCGTACAAATCGATGTCTACCGATGCACTGATGCCACGCAGGTTTTCGAAAACCTTTGAAAATTATTGTAATACTTTCAAACAACAATAGATGACGCCACAGATTCCATTTTGAACCATATATTGGAAGCCACATCAACTCAAAAATTGCCTGGGGTCGTCTGAGAAACCACACCTGTGGACATACCGTCTACTGCCTAATTTATCTTTATCCAAGGTTAAATTGTCCTACTGGAATTTAACTTTTTTTTTGTACTTAACTCCTTGACCCTTTGCGCGCCGCAACCGATTCCCTAGGTAGCGCTTGAAAAGTTAGCGTCATTTCGTTGCGGTGGCAGGTTGAGTCACGCAGTAAGCGGTCTGTCGCTTGAAATTTTTTTGTTTTTGAAGCTATTGACTTCATTTTTTTTTATTTAAAGGTTAGAAGATGACCTTTAATTTGGTGTAACTTTCAACTTTTTGGTATAACTTTTTCTGTTTCAAAAGCTTTGTGTAAAATTTCGGACTACAAAATTTTTTGAATTTGGGGGGGGGGGTTATTTTATTTTGCCAATATGAGGCTAAAATTTTAGCTCAGTTACGCCCCGCGAAAGTACGGCAGAAAGCCTATCTTTCGAAGGAACAAACGGGACTCGAGTAGGAGTAACATTTTTTCCCACTTATATTTTTCCATCCACCTCCTGTGCCATTTCCATCACCACCCCCTTGCGCATTACCTCTACCCCCATCACCACCATCATCACCACTTTCACTATCACTCAATCCATGGTTACCAATATTGTCCACAACTTCGTCATCGCTTTCAAACATACTTCCGTCACTATCACTTTCAGGTAAATCCCATTCCTCGTCACTATCACCGGGGCTTCACCGACAAGCCTCCGGCGCGCAAAGGGTTAAAAAACCCCGGTTGAAAAATCGTACAGAAAAGAGAAGACCGAACGGCGTCACTAAACAGAAGGGAAATATTTTCTAATTTGGGAAAAGCGACCCAAGTTGATTCATTAAAATTAATCTCTCCTCTAATCAGAAGTAATTTAGGCCCACCGGGCGTTTTCGGTGATTAAGGCGGCGGAAGGGTCCCGCTAATTGGCCTTTGGCGTTCAACGTCGTCATCGTAAAATCACCTAGTATTTTTCAACGCCTCACCGTTAACTCGGGACGCGTACAACCTCACGCTCGTTCGTTGCAGCAGCAGCCCAGCCCGTTCATTACACAGGCCCACAGAATATTTTTTTTTCTGACTGGATAAGAACATGGTTTTTCTCTGTCTTTTTTTACGCTGAATCCAAATCCGGTGTCCGTTTAAGTGTAGCACGTCAGGATCAAGGTCATTTCAAGGTCAAATCGCGAAATAAATAGGGTAAATGTGGGATAGATGCCGCAGTGGGAGAGAAGACGCAAGGAGAATTTGGAACTACGGTTATGCATAACCGTGCATCGCAAGTCACTTGCATGCAAATCGAACGTTTACGTTAATGAACATTTAAAAAACACTGTTCAGGCGTGTCTAAACATTTTTCAGTGGCTTCAAAAATATTGGGCAAAGCACCAGTGCAGTTTATATTCGCTTGTATTTTTATTTGTGATTAAACATAGGATCATTAATATTATGTTTAACTACACCGTGATCGCTATGGCATTAAACAGCTATAAGAAATTGAGTGCAGCGTGTCTCCCATCTCCCATCACCCATAGAAGACGCACTAAGTGGTGTTTACCCACACAATCTACAGGCAATACCTGAACATGCTTTTTGCATGTCGGATCTTCAGTTAACTAATACAGAAGTTATCGGAGGTCAACCGTCCTCTCCTAAAACCAGTGTAACTGAAGCTTTACACAGTTTGGAGGAAGGAGAAAACATACAGTAAATCCAAGATTAAAACAATCTCGATCAGATACGATAATGCAAAGTTCCTCCAATAACAATTCAGAACCTCAACCATCAACTTCGACCACTTGTGACGGACGAACCTCAGGAAAATTGGTTCAACAAATATCGCCCGTACCTGTACTTTCTAATATTAGAAAACGCAAAAAACAACCGGCAGTTCATTTAACTAACCCAAGTTATATAAAAGACATAAAATATATAAAATAATAAAAATTGTATATACATTAAATAAAATTTTGTCCCTAATATGGACAAAAAGGGCCAAGTTAAATCTGTATCTAAAGGATTAAAACGAAAGTAAAAGAAGCCATCATCCTTATTATCTGGAATTAGAAATATCAGCTCATTCCTCAAGTAGCGATATTACTGATATTGAGGAAAATGAATGCGTCTTTGTGGATATTGAGGAAAATGAATACGGACAGTCTTGAACTTTGGAAATATAGGAACTATGTCAAAATCAGACTGAATGGAGTATACACGTTGCAAACGTTGGTTGCATGAACCGTGTAGAGCATTCGAAGTTGCCTGGAACCCATGTGGAAAGTATTTATTGAAGAAGGCTCAAGTGAAAAAAATAATTTAATCTTATTTCCTATAAGCCATCTCTCCCTCTAGATATGCGGCGACTCACCCATAGCATGTAGGAGAGTTGGCCTCCTGTATATGACAACAAAATATTTTTTTATTTGCTTATTTCTTGCCATAACCATTTGTGCTATGTTCCGTTTCTTGAATAAATGTTTCTAAAGTATGGCTCTTATTTTAGCTAGTTTTTATTGCATTATTAAGGGGAGTTATTGCACATTCTAAAAAAGTGCGGCGTCCCTCCCACATTTACCCTAAAAAAATTAAAAGAGAATAAACTCATATATCTTTATTTCTGGGGTCGCTGAATCCAAATCCGGTGTCCGCTTAACCGTAGCACGTCAGGATCAAGGTCATTTCAAGGTCAAATCGCGAAATAAAAGCTTAAAAGAGAATGAGTTGAATCCAAATTCGGTGTCCGTTTAGTGGCAGTGGTCACCATCTCCAGCATCCTCCAGCAGGCATTCTATATGCACGCACATGCACACAGTCACGCACACATGCACTTACATACGCACACAAGTACACACTCACGCTTTTATACACACGCATGCATCAGCGCACACACGCAAAAATGTGTGTCTGGTTGAAGGAGTCTAAACACGTTCATTCAATTATTCACTCACTGATTTTCAGTAAGATGATTACTATATAGTTAGACGATATTCAGTAAGGTGGCTATGAGAATTGGTATCAACTCATCTAATGTACAGGATACACGGACTTAGATATCTTTTACCTTAACAAATGATAGCAATACATTCACGAAACCGAAAATCCTTAACCACATTTCCCTAATACAGCCTAAGGTACATGATGAAAATGAGACAATTTACTGTCTTCTATCATGGGTTTCAGATTTGGATTCAGCAACGTTTAAAACATAAAGACACAAACTTTTGCCTCATTGATACGTTTTTTAGTGATTTAACCTTGGAGTGCCCTTCGAAGGCACGTGATATGGTAAGAATAACATCAGATTCTAATTCAGCGATCCCAGAAACATAAAGATATATGGGTTTATTGTCTTTTAAGCCTTTATTTCGCGATTTGACCTTGAAATGACCTTGATCCTGACGTGCTGCGGTTAAACGGACACCGGATTTGGATTCAGCGTCAAAAAATTCAAGCAAAATCTATGTTCTTATCCATAGTCACAAAATGAAAATTTTTGTGGGCTTGTGAATTATTAGTTCAGAAGTGCAGTGAACATTCAACCAAATTTCGCTAACGTATACATAACACAAAAATATAAATATGTTAAAGTTAAACATGTTTAGAAACGATAAACTCTATTCCTACCACTCGCCGCCTGAATGTCATCTATTGGGTGTTGTTAAGCTCTAGCCGGTCCAATATCGAAACTGAACGCGAGTGGTATCGGCGAAGTGGTGTCAGAAAGTGAATCATATAACGTTGTCTTTAAAACTACGCAAATTTTAGCACAGTCGCGTGCACTGCCCCGGCCGCATATTTGTAAACGCAGGCATATCCTCCACTAGGCATATGCCTGAAGCTAACTCTCGTATTCGTCAGACGTGTCGGTTTTAATTTATCTACAATATATGTATAAATTATAATAGTATACCTACAGTACTACAGTGTCATATGTCCAATATTTAGTATCTAGAAACGATGCACTGCCGTTCATTAAAAACGGATAATCATTAATAACATAGGGTAACATTTCTTTCAAATTCAGTCTCAGTAAAGAATCTCTTCAGTAAAGCAATTTTTTTCATAAGTCTAGGGGCTCTTATTACATTAAAAAATATTGAAGTGAAATTTTAATTTATTGTCATGTGTACCAACAAACAAATATTTTTGATGTATTATTATATTTCTAACACCATACATGTGTCGTCTTGTTAAGTTTCACAACTAGACTGAGAATTTCTGAATTGAAATTTGATAGTCGAAACTGATATAGAAAAAATATATATGTTTTCAGTTGTGGTGAAGTTTTGAAGTAAACTTGGGAGAATTTTATTCATTACCTACATATATATTTGGCGTTATTTATAACACCGCCGTTAACAGTTCCAGCCAATCGGAAATCGGGACTATTTAAAAAGGCAACTCCTGATAAGAATTATAACAGCCCTGTTAGAAATAACGCCAAATGATACATCATAGGCTTGAATATGTATCTATTAGACACTTTAGATTTTATAAATCTAATTTTATAAATGGGTGTTGGCTATTCGAATAACTGCGACATTTTTTTTAAGGTATCAAAAATTGATATCGTTTTAATAAACTATGAAAAAGCATTATTATTGCCACGATCAGGTCCCACCTCAAACTTGATTGACTGAACGGACTGAAAAGATAAGCAAGTAATGATACCCGGTATGATGAAGTAACATACAGTGTGTATCGAATATTCTGCCAAGCCATAGGTTATATATACCCGCAGATTAATTTTACTTGGAAGCAGCTACTGGCGCATATACATTTAGCATCGCAAGTCATCATACCCCCCACTTTTTGAAGGTTCCTTAAATTCGGATAATTTTTGTATTGATTTTTTGCTTCTGTTAGGATTACAGCTTGTGAAATTCTGCTTCTAATAAGCCCAAATTGAGGCTGACACGTCGATTGTGTGAAAGGAAATCGCTAAAAAAAATGTTTAGTTTTCAAAAAATCGTGAATAACTCCAAACATTTGAAAAGGATTTTCATAATTTTTTGAAAACGTCGCAATTTGACTTTTTTAGTATTATTTGAAACAGAAGATGCCGACGAATGAAACTCAATATTAATTTCTACTGAAGTACTGAAATCATCATCACATTAAGTACTTAAATCAACTGAAGTATTACCTAAATCCAAATTAAATACTAAGATAATTTTAAACTTTAGATACATTTTGGGTTCTCAAAAAATTAGTGATTATAATTTTGGTTCTTACAATAGCAATACAAACTGCTTCAGAAAATTTCAATGAGGATTTTAAAGAGATTTTTTTCAACGGAAAATTCTCGAGGAAAACTCAAACGCGACAGCTATCTCTGAGAGCGCTCACCATCTATTCAAACGCATTAAATGCCACTTGAGAAGCTGCGTCAGTTGGTGCATGAATATTATCTTAGACACTAAATCTTCCGGGGTGTTGTACACACCGGATAAAAGTTAAATCCTAAGTTTTTTTCGGCGAGGACCGCTGCGACTCCCTCCAGTTCAGCGGTCTGTGGTGCACACATGAATACAAATTAAGTCGTAAATACGAGGTTTGTATGGTATTTATTATCCCTACAGTCCCTACCCGTATATACACACATATGTATATACGTTCTTGCGAATTTGCATCTATTGCAATCTGTAATTGCAATTTAATTCCTTAACCCACTAATTCTCATGGGTAAATAATTTATATTTTAATTATATTATAGTCAAAGATATGACAGCAAGATATAGGACCGACACATTTAAAGTCTGATAATAAACCAGAACGATTGACTTACCACAGTACTAGGCAGTGTAGAATTTTCCGCGCGCGAGTCCGGAAACTAGGGGCTGAAATTGAGGGTTGAAGTATGAAAAAAAAAACGTAAGCTTAAACGCGGAAAATGTGACAGTACCTTAGGAAGGGGTACACAAAACGCGTATCCAAATTTTCCGCACGCAAGTCCGGGAACTGAGGGGTAAAATTTAGGGTTAAAGTGTGGGAGGGTGAAAAAAAAGAACCCATAAGTTTAAACGCGGAAAATGTGACAGTACCATAGGAAGGGTACATAAAACGCGTAGGAAAATTTTCCGCACGCAAGTCCGGGAACTAAGGGGTGAAATTCAGGGTTAAAGTGTACGAAAAATAAAAAAGAATAAAAAAAACAGCAACGCAGATGTTCGAAATATTTTTGTTGAAAATACTGTTAACAATATTTTTTTTTTTTTTTTTACCAGTTACCATATTATAAAAAAATTACCTGGTCGTTTCAGTATCATACAAGTCTTTCAATTTAGTTATCATTGAGCTGCGATATTGACTAATTTTAGAGTACGTGGAGTCAGGTAACATTCCCAATTGCGATTGAAATTTTTTTGTCAAGTTTTTTGACTCGTCAAGTTTTTTTGACCATAATTTTTTTCAGAATACAATCTAAAATTAAATATGAAGGTATATGACTGAATAGTTAACATCGAATTACTATCATAAATCTTACCTACCTTTTTCAATCGGATTAATATTTAAAAAAAAATTCTAATAAATGAACATTATAATCGCATAGATTATCACTGAAATTGCTGACGGATCTATTTAAACTGGTTCCTGGACTACTTAATTCTTCCGAAAAACTCAAATTTTCAACACTAACTTGACCTGAAATATTTTCTTCTTCTGGTTCCGGTGGAATATATTCTTTGACGCGCATTCGACAACGTACACATAACATACAGGTTTCATCGGCTTCAGGAAATTCCAAAGATCTTGGTTTGGGAATTTTCGTAAATTTGTTGTATTCTTATTACTTACTTAGATGTTATGATGATAAGTTGTATTAGTTACTTACGTGGCTCATTACATGGGTTAAAACACGTTGATATCAATCTTACGCGCTTACTCATATTGATGAAAAATTCACAAAAAAAACAACGGTAACCAAATTTGAAACAATTACTTATTTATTTTGACGAAATGATCTTATAAAGAAATCAGTAAACAAATAAAAGAAAACAAGTACGATAGTAGCGCCATCTAGATTATACAAGATTCTATACATATAATATGAATATTTCAGCGGCAAATTCAAAACGTAAAAATAAAAAAATATCTTGAAATTCATGAAAAATCATGAAATATTACATATTTCACTCCGTTTGAGAAGACACACATGATTTGGGGTTACTGTAGAACTTACGAGGTGTGGCTATTAAATAACCGAACTGATGCTGCTACCAGCGCGCTGCGAGCGTGTCGCAACAAGTTCGAACAGAACTGCGTCTGGTGATACTTTTCCCACCCCGAGCTAGCTATACAAGCCAGTGGGTCGCTCAGTTTGACTGTAGCAGTCGTTTGAATCAGTCTACGCACCAGTGACACTTCGAAAAAAATGTTAAGTTGTCAGATGGAGCAACGGGTTAATCTCAAGTTTCTTGTTAAACTGGGGAAAACTTTTACAGAAACTTATGAGGTTAAAAGAAGTATACGGGAATGAATGTTTATCCCGCACACAAGTTTTAAGCGGATAAAGAGGTATGTGAAACTACCGAAGACGATCCGCGCCCCAGACGGCCTCAACATCAAAAACGGACGAAAACATTGAAAAAAATTGGTAAATTAATCCGCGAAGATCATCGTCTAAGCATCCGAGTGCTTGCTAAAATAACAGTAATCGACAAAGAATGTGTTTGCCAGATTTTACATGAATCGTTCAACATACGCAAAGTTTGCGCAAAAATGGTGCCAAAACTCCTCACTCCCGAGCAAAAGGAATCAAGAACGAACATTTCCAGGCTTGTTAGACACGGCGATTACTTGTGAAGAATCGTGTTTTATTACTTACGACCATGGAAACCAATCGCCAATCCATGCATTGGAAGAGCTCGAACTCGCCAAAGCAAAAAAATCCAGTATGGGCAAATCTAAATTCAAAGCGATGATGATCATCTTTTTTGACATTCGAGGCATTATTTACGTTCACTGGGTTCCTGAGGGTCAGAAGTTCAGTGAACATTATTATATCGAGGTTCTGACGGCCCTTCGTGAGCGTGTGAGAAGACGAAGACCCGATTTATAGAAGACCAAATCATGGAAGTTAACCAAGACAATGGTTCGGCCTATTCTGCTTTGTCTGCGACAGAGGTTCTGAACCAGCTGACAGGAGCGGACTTCCAGCACTGCTTTCAACAATGGAAAAGTCGTATGGAGCGGTGTAATGATCGCCAAGGGGAGTACATTGAAGGCGAAAAAGTTGCCGCTGTAATTGATACCTAACGAATAAAAAGTGTTATGACAGCAGTTCGGTTATTTAATAGCCACACCTCGTATACTCCAAACCTTCCTGTGTTAACAACGCCAAACACTGTAGAATTCTCGTATCTCGGTTGGGCGGTCGCAAAAAGAGCCGTAAAGGTCAAACCGGTGTCCCGAGCGCGCGATGAACCGAACGAATCCCGGAATTAACGAGCTTAGGTGACCGTCCGCGGCCGCTAGGGCGGGAGAGCGGAAACGCGATTAAAATTCGCAAATCGCAGAGATAATTCCGCATAACTCACGAGAGCTAGAGGTAGTAATAAAATCCGGCGAAGTCGGGTGGGTATATACGAGTAAATTAAGGAGAGTCCAACAATTATGAAGTTGTTACGAATTAAGGGGCGCGCAGCGCCTTCAGGTCGGAAATGGTGGAAATTTTAATAACTCGGTTTTATTACCGAGATTTAATAACTCGGTTTTATTATCGAAACCGCCGAAAGTCTTAACGAAAGTCGAAACGCAAATTAAGACAAAACATATTTTATTAAAAAAAACTGACGCAGTACACTCGCTGTATTGCTGGGCAGCAATCTGTTCATGAACCCCTGGAAGCTGAAAGTTTTTTCACGAAAAAGAAAAGAAAGCGGCGCCTTGTTTTATACCTGTAGAGAAATACTTTGGCGTAATCTTTGATGCCAAACTAACTTAGAGCCTGCACCTAGACAGAAGAATCAAGAAGGCTTAGGAGAAATGATAGAGAAACCTAGTAGGGTATGAAACCCAATGCGGCTATGTAATTATACGAGGGTAATCTCAAAGATAAGGTCTTCAAAGTGCTACAGCCACAGGGATTTTTTTTCGCAACAGTTGTTTCCTCTTTCAAACAAGCGGTTGCCGAGAGCGCTATATTGAAAATCATTAATTTTTTTCAGTATGTCGATGAAACATCATTATCGATGTTTGTTGTTTACCTCCTGAAGTTTCAAAATCCACCATTTAGGTTTTTTTGAAAAGTTGGAATATCGGAAGAAATTCCTTCCAAAGTCACTTTATCTATTTTTGCATATTTACTAAATTTCGACTTTTTTGGAAATATATTTTAATAACACTGTATAATAATTCCGAGGCCAAATTCATATTCTCTAGAATAGATTGTGCATAAACCAAGCGTCTGAATTTTCTTTCTAACTATAAAATAACCCAAAATGAGACCTGAAATTAGGACACCCTGTACAATAAGATAGTTTAATGTTTTCCCTCCCATACTTTCTCCTGAAAGTGCTCATTCAGCAAATACGTTCTTATTTAATTACTTTGTAATAAAAGTTAAGGAACGCTTTTAAAAATGAAATGACCAAGACAATAAACCCAATCAAAACCATAAATTAATATTGTGTCTTGCTGTCCCTTCTCTAACGTGATTTATGACTGCGTAAAAATAAGGAATTGCGCGTCATTAAACTTGACACAACGATGCGAGGGTCGTATCGTTTTTATTGTTTCGATTTTTAATAGCCTCATTCAACCCGGAACAGTAATATCTCCAATAATTCCTTATTATATCCATTAGTGTGTTCTTAAGAAACCCATCGTAATGTTACAGCCATCATCATTCAGTTTAACCTGTATACAGGCAACATCAACACTACAACATACATACATGGCAAGCTATCATTAGGTCAGTAATTAACTAAGAAATCAAAAACTTAAAAAAAATAAATATTTCACAGCTCCCAATATTTAAGGTTTTTCTTTATTAGTTATCATATCACTAAAGCTGGGCGTTTGAGTGATGGTGAGCTCATATATAAACTAAAATTGAGGGGGTAACTGAGATAAAATATAGAGAAATGTTAAAAATCATCTGATATAAATATGTATACAGGGTGTTTCCCAAAGAACTACATAAAAAGTAAGTAAGTAGAAGTAGAGCCCAATGAGTGTCTATACTGTCGCCCATAAACAAAAGGTCTTATCTGCAAAATTTTACAATTTGAGTTTTTGCATGTCTATAGAATTAAGAACACTTTTTTACACATTTCTACCAAGTAAAAATATCATATCTTCATCGCAAATAGACTAGAAAACATCAAAATAATTAATATATTGCAATGATAGAAGTTAAGAGGAAACGATAATAAAAGTTCGTATTTCACAAAACAGTATAATTGTAGATAGAACCTTTTGTTTATAGACGGCAGTATAGAATTCACCATAAGTCGATTGGACTAACCATACCTTTTAGTCCAATGTGCATGTTTTTTGAGATACAGAGTCCTAAATACTTCAATACATTATGCCTTTAAGTTATTAATAAATCAAGCATGCAAAATCATGTTAAGTTCATGTTTGGTATTTGGTATATATTGATATTATTATGGCTACAATTAGCATTTCTACATTACCTCACACCTACTCATCACACCCTTCACTATCTGTTGGCTGGCATCATTTATACCATTTAATAAAGTGGCAACATTCTGTATAAGGAATTTTAGATTATCTATACATTTATTATTTTCTTTTAGTTCATGGTGTACCATTGGGGGAAGGCAGGGTTGTATGTTAATGTGAAATAAAATATTTATTTATACTACAATTTCATAGGTTTTTGAGGTACATAGATGAATTCAAATATCACACTTTTAATGTTTTTGGTCAAGTGAAGTGATAGGAATAATCTAATTCAAAATCGATATATTTGAACATACAATAAACAACGAAAGTCATCATACACCCACTTTTTGAAGTTTGCTTAAATTCTGATAATTTTTTTATTACAGCATTGATTTGTTTTTGCTTCTGACAGGATTATAGCTTGTGCTTATTCAAAAAAGCCCCGTACGCTACACATTACTCCAACAAAAATTTAGGATTAACATCCCTCTAGAACTCCCTGTGTTTTATTAAAATTTCAGGAACAGTGATTTTTACGAAAATGATAATAAGGATGGTAGAATTTTGAATTTTTATGATGTTTTTGGTTCAAATTTAGATTTTTTTTCATGTCTAGAAAATTTTTTTTCAAAATGACAGTCAAATAGATAGGTACACTGAAGATTTCCCTTTAATACGAGTCCAACAACGTCGAAAGGGATTTACTATTTTCGGAGTTACTTACGTTTTTTTTTGAAACGAAATTTTATCTTTTCACACAATCGACATACCGTCTTCAACTTTGGCTTATTAGACGCAGAATCTCACAATCTGTAATCCTGTCAGAAGCAAAAAAAAATCAATGCTGTAATACAAAAATCAGAATTTAAGCAAACTTCAAAAAGTAGGTGTATGATGACTTCCATTGCTTACTGTATAATAAATAAAGAGCGTGTGCTCGACGAACGGTTCTTTGACAGAGGATCACCCTGTACTACTATTTTATGGCCTAAGAAAGCTGCTAGTTTATATCAATAATGACATCTTTTTCCTTTTTCAGGTGAGCACTACCGTACTTTTACGATCCGTACAAGAGAGGTGAGTTTATTATTCCATACCTTTAGAAGAAGAAATATAATAAAAGTTAAGGTAACGAAAATGTCATAAACGTCACGTTTAGACGTCGGCCTTCCTGGTCCGTTGGGATCCTACCTACCTACATATATAAAATACTCGCACCCATAAAACATCGTCAGGGAAATGCCGCGATAAAGAAACTAAAATTTATTTTCGAACATGTGTAAATTTGAGACACAAAAAAAACGATCCGTGTTTTTATGATTTAACCATTACCACTGAACATGTCAAAACAATTTAAAAAAATATGTGACGGCACTAAACGAAAATTTGAAATATTTTAAGATTACCATTTTTTAAAAAGGAAAATACATGATAGAGGAATATAAAAATAAATTTATAAAGAACGCATCGATCGAGAAAGTGATACAATAAGATAAAAACAAAGAACAAATACTCCTTGTTCAGATTTTCTGTCTAAATGAAATTATATTTATTTCATTTTCGTAGTTTTTCCATTGCTTTAAATCAATGGCGTGCAAATAGAGGCAAATAGGCGTTGCCTATTTACTATTTGTTACGATACTTTATATCAAGAAACAAACCGAGACTTTTACCAACAAAACAAAACCAGACGTACTCAATTATATGCGGGTAAAGAGAAGGGCGTGCTAGAAAAGAAATAGCGCAATAAGGGATGTATCATACGCGATACCGTCCACGTCCATCGATTTACTAAAGCTAAAGATTAAGTAACAGTACTAAAGTAATAAATTTAGTAATAAAAGTACTAAAGCTAAAAAATTTAGTAACATGTGATTTTCGCTAGCCGAAATTTTATGTAATTCTAACGGCTCAAATGTGTAAATTAATAATTCTTAAAATATGTTTAATGATTGTAATTAGAGTGTTACTTGTTTGTATAAACATACATAGGTGTGAGGTGTGAGTACAATGAGTGCATTGTGAAGGCAGTGATACGCAGAACTACCTGATGTGATTAAAAACGTATTTTTATAACGGAACATGGGTTCATATTTTAACTAAGACCTAAGTGCTAATTGCGAAAAAATAAATAAACAAAAAACAGGCCCCACCAGAAAATCTAGGAAACGGTGATTTATTTCGACGAAAGATTGTTTTTTTCATAATCACCAGATAAATACAAGGTCTTTTTATACTTGTAATATTTTTTTATATTCAGATCTGTAAAAGTTATAGTATTGTTGGTAAAAGCTTTAGTTTGATGGTAATGGTAAAAGTTATAGTTTGAATAGTTTTTTGTTGATGAGCATTATGAGAGTTATATAATGAGCATTTTGTTTATGTAGGTATATTTTTTTTACAATAGCTTTATCTTTAAGCAAAATGAAAATGTTGCGAAATGCACAGGACCAAAACTTTTTATATTCACTTGGTGGTGAAAAAATATATGTCTCAAACAGCCGTTTCCAAGATCTGGCAGACGTTTTTTGATTTTTTTTCGCAAATTTGGTTTTAAGTTTTGTTATTACCATAGCTTTTTACTTAGTCTAGTAATCACCCCCTAAAATATGATGTGGGACCCATGCCTCTACGAAAATACGAGCATTTTAAATTTCACTAGCCGCCACTCTTTAACAATAAGTTTATGATACGAGTAGTTACAAATGACTTTTCCAATTATTAAAAAAATGAGTAAATACCGGATTTTATTTGTCGTTTTTTTTGCCTGCCCTGACTTGACTGACATTGCATGCCACTGCTCCAAATACGATTTTGTTAACTCTAAATCATTATATTAGCTATAGCCACCAATAAAAAAAAGAGGTTCTTAAGAATGTTTTCTTTGAGGATTTTTTTGACGTATAAGACATTCAAGAACAAATCAGCATATCAAAATTTAAATGTGAATTCGTGTTGTGCAACCTCCTGCCATCTGTTGTTGGTGTGAGGGAATCGTCGGTTTTCTTAACGAGAAATATTTCCAACGCAAATCTCTACTAGACAAAAACATAATACTTTCGAATGAAGCATCGCCAAACTCACTGAATATCTCTCAATTTAGGAACCAAAAGATCAAAGTGCCGACGATTCGTGTTTCTTCTCAACATTATCTTTTCACGAGTTCCTTCTGAAACTGTCCGATCGGCAAGCCTTCTCCAACATACGTCGCGTTGCGATCCCGCATTTAAAGTAAAAGTATGTTGTTGGAAATACATACATATGTTAATAACCTAATCCCAATGTCGGCGTAATAGCCACCGTGCCTGATTTCGTATTCGTATTTTTCGCGTGGATATTTTTATCGCACTTTAAAATTACACCGTAATTATTCGCGGTGATTTCTCTCGCAAGCGTCACTCCGGTCGTTTAGTCATAAATATTTCTAATTGACTCGTACGCAACTAATAAGTTGTAAAGTTTTTTAATACTTTGTTGGGCGTACTGTTTATTTATTATTCGTTGTAGTGAATTTATGCAAATGCCATAATTACCTCCACGTCTACGAAATGCAGTAGACATATACTAATTCTCAACAATTGAGAATGTGGAGCTCTGAAAATATACATTTGTTTATAGAGAAGCCTCTGCATTTTCAGAAAGTTGGCATGTGGTCGGCCATATTAATAAAAAAAAAAAAAAGATTAATTGGACCGATTTATTTTTAATGGATTACACAGGACCACAAAACTTTTTTTTGTTATACGTGAACACGACTTGGTGTACTAAGTATATGTACTGACCTACCCAACTGGCCCACCCAACCTGATACTAACCCATACATCGCTTCTTGTAAAGTGTGTGAACAGGAATAGATGAGTAGGTATGTATAGGGTGGGCCATCAGATGGTTTATTTTTAAAATTACTATTAAACCTACATCGTTGAATATTTTTAAATGATTGTGAAAGTATGCCTTCCCATTATTTATGAAAAACAATATCAGTTAAATGGCCGCCGCGACTGGCTTGGCAGAGGTTCATTCTTTTCACCCAATTTTGCAGTACATTTTCGATTATTCGTGGCTCTATTGCACGAATATTGATGCTTTCCTTCAGTGCGTCAATTGTTTGTGGATCGTTGGAGTAACAACGGTCCTTAACATGTCCCCATAAAAAATAGTCCAACGATGGTAAATCGCAGCTGCGCAATGGCCAATTGAGGAGCTTGCTACAAGAACGATCCAGCTCCATTTTCAACGCGTGACAAGGTTAGCTGCTTATAATTTCGATAAAAATATTAGACGTTATTTAACGCAAATTCGACGCAGCTTACCATGCACTGAGATGTGTGGAATTTGCGTTACATAACGCCTAATATTTTTATCGAAATTATAAGCAGCTAACCTCATCACGCGTTGAAAATGGAGCTGCCTTGTTCGTGCAGCAGGGTCCTCAATTAATGTCTCCAAAACGGCTGATAACATGGTTACCGAATTTAGTGTGATCGATTATTTTACAGCTTGTGTGACACGTTGTTCCACCCTGCTGGAACCAAAGCTCGTCCAAGTCTAAATCGTCCAATCGCGGCCAAAAAAATCAGTTAACATGTCTGTAACGCATTCCATTTACTGTAACGCTGTTACCATCTTCATTTTGACATAATTAGGGTACGGACCAATGATGCCACCCTCCGAAACCCACACCAAACAGTCACTCTTGCTGGATGCATTGGCTTCTCTATGACTACGTGTGGAATTTCGGAACCCCAAATCCTACAGTTATGTTTATTAACATGTCCTCCAAGATGAAAATGAACTTCGTCCGAAAAAATTATTTGTGGATTGAAATCGGCGTCATTTTCAAACTCATTTAAAGCCCACACGGAGAAGCGATAACGAAGTGGATGGTCGTTTTCCTTTTCCTCTCAAGTAAGTTGCAACTTGTAAGCAAATAATCCGCGGTCTTTATGCAATATTCTCCTCAGAGAAGTGCGACTGACATTAAATTGTTGTGCTCTGTGACGAGTTGATGTTCTTGGGTTTTCACGCACACTTTGGGCAACAGCAGCAATTATTTCAGCTGTGAACACCGGACGAGCACGTGGATGACTTCTGTTATCCATAAGCATGCCAGTTTCACGAACGTTCCTTTAGAACTTTCTTACACCAGGCGCTGACGGAGCTTCACTTCGCCCAAAAATTATTCTCAATTTTCTCACTGTTTCTGCAACACAGATTCAATTTGGAAATAATGGTTCAATATTTCCTACCGTTATTCAAGCGTAAAACGATCCATTTCTTACAGCGGCGGTTAGATACCCCATATGTCAAATTTCAAGCGCGTCAGTGTCGGCAATGTAGAAATAACACTAGTAAAGTTAAATTTTAAAGTCTAAAATTTATTCTAGACTGTACGACCTCACTGAGGGAAATTCCTCTTTCATCTTCTCGTGATTTAATTAAAATATTTCAAAAATTTCATGATCAATAATTACCAAAGCCAAAAAAAATTACTGACATGCCCAAAAAATTCCATTTTACATTAATTTAAGCTTCCCCTAAACAATATAATTGTTAATACTGCACATACATAATATGTATGTATGCATTTCTTTACTGTACCCAATGTAGTACCGTGTCGTTAATGCTATGACCTATGACAGTATTGGTAGAACTTTCGTTTACCAAAGGGTCTAGCAGGATAAGATAGGGTCAGCGGCCCCAGAAAGATATTTTGAAAATAACTTGTGTGGTAACATTGGCGAGATACAAAGTTACCATTTACACAAATTCAGCCTCTCATCTTGCTGCGTTCTGGAGATAAATGATCAAATAGACGCTAGAGCGGGTATTTTTCAAAATTTTTTTTTCGAAAACTATTGCAGCTGCACTAATAAAACAAAAACTATTCATTAGACAAAATATTAGTCTACTTTATGTATTTTTTTATAGAATTTCTCTATTGTATTTACTATTAAAAAAAAATAAGTATTTCTTTTTTCAAGATTTTATTTATAGTTCACGCCGAGGTACAATCACAGAAAACATATATAATGTAGCTTACTATGTCTTGTTTTACTACCAAAAAAGTGCATAAATATAAAATGGGTGCAACACTTCCAAAAAAAATTAAAACTTTTTATGACCGTCCTGGGTACTAATGACTTTACATTTGTCTTTTGATTAAACTTTACATACTGTATTAAATAGTGGTAGCATGTTTATTATTTACGTACAAGTTTGTAAACGGTCTAAATTACAGTTATTATTCACGTCAAAAAAATAAAGATATTTAGAAATCAATAAAAAAAATATTTATCGTAATACAAATTATAATATTAAAGTATGATTAATCTTCATCGCTGTCCTCATTAATAACTACGTGAATCTCTTCTGATGTAAATATATTAGATAAAGCTTGTGCTGGACGTAAGACACGAGAAAGATATCGAGCATACGACAAGTAATAAACAAATGCGGCTATGTGAGAACAACATCCTACTGTTCTTAGACCATTAGGGCAGTTGCAGCAATATCGGTGTATGCTTTCAATTGTCGTTCCATTTGGTACGTATTAAATATAAATATGATAAGTTTTACTGTTGACATGTCTTGATTTAACTTCCAGTTTTAATATGCTAGGCGTGGTTTTAACAAACTGTACTGTGAGATTGCATTTTTCGTCCATTATCTCCGCTAAATAAGACACAGCCTGTGAGAGTTGGTAGGAGCCAGTGAAAAACATAGCGAGTTGTTCTTTGTTTAACTGAGGAAAATCTAGAATTTCAGACGATTTAAGTTGCTGGAAAGCCGACTTTCGACGACTCCATTTTTTTTCAGTGACTTCTTCACTAGGAGTATTTACAATGCTCATTCTGCTCTCCATGTACTCAAGCACCTCATCATCTTTATCGCCATCAGACATTTACATTTACCAGACATTTACATTTACATTTACCAGACATATTTCGTGTACAACTACTCACTAAAACACAATAAGAATGGTAGGTAAACAAAACACTACACACAGTGCACACACCAGCGACTAGCTGGAAAGCGATCGGTTTCATCTTGTTCTCTAAAATCGTTGCAGTTCCACAAACAATTTTCATCTCTTTATGTCAAAATCAACGTCATATTTACTTTTTTCACTAATACCTAGTATATTTTCGAATAATAAACATATTATAAAGGTGTATAGATTAATAAAAAAGTTTAATCAAAAGACAAATGTAAAGTCATTATAGTACCCAGGACGGTCATAAGAAGTTTTATTTTTTTTTTGGAAGTGTTGCACCCATTTTATATTTATGCACTTTTTGGTAGTAAAACAAGACATAGTAAGCTACATTATATATTTTTTCTGTGATTGTACCTCGGCGTGAACTATAAATAAAATCTTGGAAAAAAAAATACTTATTTTTTTTTAATAGTAAATACAATAGAGAAATTCTATAAAAAATACATAAAGTAGACTAATATTTTGTCTAATGAATAGTATTTGTTTTATTAGTGCAGCTGCAATAGTTTTCGAAAAAAAAAATTTTGAAAAATACCCGCTCTAGCGTCTATTTGATCATTTATCTCCAGAACGCAGCGAGATGAGAGGCTGAGTTTGTGTCAATGGTAACTTTATATCTCGCCAATGTTACCACACACGTTATTTTCAAAATATCTTTCTGGGGCCGCTGACCCTATCTTATCCTGCTAGACCCTTTGGACCCTGACAATCACGTCAATATTAATCTAAACTGGAGATCCATACCTTCATATGTACATATATTTCAATAAGTGCGACGCAGATACAAGTTAATCTAGTTATACAAATACCCTTTAAACATCAAGGTTAAGTTACGCACGAACGAGACAGGAAACTAAACTATAACCAGACTTTTTCGCGATATTAATTCCATCGGCTTACTGTGACCGAATATTATACGACGCCATTTAGTCTTAATGATACATATTTCTTCTGTAATAATTACATATTTGTCTCACATACATGACAAGTCGGAAGGTATATAATTTGAGGATATACACGTGCACACGCATCAGGCCGTACGCTCCTTTTTTAAACCTCAATTTCGTTCGCACTCAAGGTCGTCAATGAGATTGATCATGTTGCTGATGTATGATACTGTGATGGAAGTGGTTATTAAATCGATTAAAAAAAGATATTACACTCTAATAACACGGGGAGTCGGTAGTAAAATTAATAGAATGTGATATTAATGGGTGACCAAACAGAAGTTGGTAAAAGTAGCTTGTTATTGGTTTAGAATAAAGCTATGGGCAGCTGGTTTGATAATATGTTCTTCTCCTTTTTTTTTGGAACATTATTTTTGACTTCTGTTTCGTCTGCTATAATGATATATTGGGTTAAAATATTCGTATCTTTTTTTTTGTAGATATCCACTTTAACACCTGCAGTACGTTCATATTTCATGTTATTTCGTTTCGAAATAGGAAATATATATTTGTACGTCGTGTTTACGACTGGCTAATGCATTATGTTGCTCAGATTAACGCTATCTAGCGCCATTTTTTAAATATGGCGGCTTAAATGCAAACAAATGTAAAATACGACCGTTTTTTTTTAATAATCGTGAATTTGAACATGAAGCCAATGATGTAGGGTGCTGAATCTCTGTATCTGGTGGCATATTGGGTTTTTCTAAAAGATAGGACCGATAGTCAGATGAAATTCAATATGGCGGATTCAAGATGGCGGCCAAAACCAGGTAAAAAATGTTTTTTTTTTTTTCGAAAAGTCAACTAAAAAAGTCAAAAAAAAAGTCAAAGTAAATCGGATGATTTTTTCGAAAAAAAAACATTTTTTTACCTGGTTTTGGCCGCCATCTTGAATCCGCCATATTGAATTTCATCTGACTATCGGTCCTATCTTTATAAAAACTCAAAAAACATGAAAAATTACTATCGGATATATGGTTTGAGCCAAATTGAAAAATTGTTTTCTACTTAACACGGCGATTGAAAAATACATGAAATTTATGGCATTTCAGGCCGTGAACGGTTAAACATTATATGTTATTATTTATTAACGCATGAATGAACCACAAATGTTTGTTTTCAAGCAATTTTTTAAATTTTGCAAAAATTGACTGCAAAATCCAAAAAGCTGCTCAAAAAGTCCAGTTCCAGGTCCAGTCCATTCTTTGGGTGATTTTAAGAACCTTTTATTCTTGACAATTTTTTGTAAAAGTGCATCATTTTCCAATAAAAAATTCTTGAATTTTTACGCAAAATTGGCAAACTTGGCAAAATTTCAAAATGGCGCAGTTCAGGCTCCATTTTGAACGCATAAGGAGAAAAATCGATCTTTAAACCACGTGTAGTTAAAGTTCAAACATTTATTCCACCGGTTAGTGAGGTTCCAGGTCCATTGCAGACCGGAAACCCCTTGAAAATTTAATAAAAAAATGTGCTTTTGTCATAAATAATTTTTTGGAGGAATTTCATCGTAAAAGGCACGTCTTAATCTTCAAAAATATGTTCCTCTCCTGTCGCAAATAGTATTAGTTATGAAGCGCTGAAGAGCGATGTATCAGGAGTGGCGTTTTCGGCCGAAACGGGTTAACACGAAAAAAAATATAGATGTCGTTAAAAAATATAAAATATAAAAAAATTCGGGGCAGCGCTACGGGGTAGTATTTTTAATGTTGTAATTAAAGATGTAATGGCTTAACATCTTTATTAGTATAGGAGTTATAACTTTATTAATTCTGATACACCCTGTATGTTTTGAAACACTTTTTCAAAATATGCTGTTTTGCTATGTAAACGAGTGTGCTAAAGAAATGTGTTCTTGGACCATCCTGTATAGGTATATTACCTATGCACGCCTTTACTTTCCTTTCGTCGCTTCGTTTCACCATTAACCTAAATATGTAGAAAGACGTGCCCCGGACGAAAGATGGTTCGAAGAGTAAGAAATACACCGAAGTCAAAGGAGAAAGTGTACCAAGTCGCCTGCCCATCGCTCTTTTGTTTTTTTTTTGCCTCTTTTTTTATATCCTCATCGTTAATAAGCAGTCTTCGGTTTCTATTTTTTAAAAATGTATCGTACCGTTCTACTTTCGTGACGGATCCGATATATATTATTTTTCTATCTATCTCTCTCTTTCTCGAACGGAACGAATAATTCGTGACGCTTTCGATGCCGTGAAAATTAACCTCAATTCGGCTCGTCTGCTTTGCTCTCTATCGGTTCCGATATGGCCGCGTTCCTCGGACGGGTTGTCCGAACACGGCGCCCTTCCGCACAGGGTGTCCGATAAGGGCGCATTTCGGGGCGGAAACGGGGGCGAAAATTGGTTTTGTCAGTTTCCGTTTCGCGTGGAGCGGTAATCGAAGTTGTAAGTCGATATGTATCATTTTTTGTCTTTTTTCTCGCCTCTCGGACATTATACACTACACTGAAAACACAAATTTGTAACAGTACAGTATTTTACGTTGGCTTTTTGTAACCATATTATACAATATGTTCCATATTCGATGCTCATTCGTTTTTGATTATTACACTGGTCTGCAAATTGGGGTGGGTGTCCTGAAAGCTGTTTAACAACTTTCGATGACACATTTTCTACGTAATTCTTTACATAGAATTCGAACCTAACCTCAGAATAATTATTTATCACGTCAGAATTTTGAGATACGAGTATTGAAGGTTAAGTGACCAAAAAGACATATTTGAGGTGATATAAATAAAAAATTAACAAATTTCTCGCTAATTGCATCGTCTGGTACCATCATTTTCCTTTATTGATTGCCTATAAGATGAATGAATTTGAATACTGAATGAATTGTTGAATGCTTAAAATATAGGATTAATGTCAGATTTTCTAAATTTAAGATGACGGATTTAATATGGTGAAATATGTTTATAATAACTCACCGGCCAAAAATTTCAGCTCTATGAGTTTTTATTTAAATCTTCGCGTTGTTTAATATTCTGACTAATTGTACGAGTAAGTTTGTTTTTTTCCGAAGTCAGTAGAATTAGGTAGAGTATGATTTTATAACTTAACTTAACTCTTGTTAAGTTTAAAATAATTAAATTTTTACTTAACGTCAAAGAGCAAGTCAAAACCAATAACGAAATATAATAAAAATACTTCCAATAAAGCATGTTACCTTCTCTGACTCTAATTAGAGTCAGTTAGTCAAAATTCTACAAAATAGAGCTGAATTAAGTTAAAAAAGCATATTACATACATATATCTAAAACTAGCCTTTGAAAAAACACACTTTTTGAGCAAGGTTGTTTTAATTTCAAATAATTTAAAAGTGTGCCCTAACTCATTACTGGTAGTACATATAAATCTATTACCCTTAATAAATAATTTATAAGCGATAACCACAGCAACGTATAACTGCTTATGTTTTGCTTGAACTCATTGCAGTATGAAATACAAAAAAATATATTATTTCCATTAACTTTCAAAAAGTTAATACAAATACCGACTTGAAAATTGCAGAATGACTTGTATTTTGCCCACATTTAAAGGTTTTACATATTCTACAGAAACAACACAGACAAATTCTGCTGCCATAAACAAAACAAACCTTAAGTTTAAGCGTGTAATGATTTTGTTTAATTTAGAATTTCAACATTGCTTGCAAGCAATGGTTCATTGTTTTGCGTTGTTCTGGAGAAACAATTGTGATAAAAATTGTAGTTTTATGTGCCATATAAGTTGTAGTTTTCATTCTCAAAATTAATTAGAAGTTAAAATAAAACAGGGGTGAAAATGTGAACGGCGTTAGTTTATTCCAAATTGAAAAGTTGTGTCTGCCCTGTTGTGTCAACGGAGTTAATTAAATGCTTTTGTTTACCTTTATAATGGAAAATTTGTGTTATATTCTACCTTCGATACAGCATATCCAATTTTAAATAACAATATTTTCCAAATATAGAATAATTCTGTTTTCAACACCACGTTTTGTTTTTATGTTTTTTTGAAGTCCCTACGACTTTCGTAGGCCGAGTAATTAGATAGTAAAAAAAAGGTCAATTTTCGAAGGTTTTTATTATTTTTTTTTTTTTTTTGCAAAAAAGTTGTGAACCGATTTTAATTCTTAATAACTGATTTTCTTTGTCTTTTTTAAGCGCTATAACGTGCTATTTTTTGTTGATTTCTGAAATAATTTTTTTTGGTACTTAAAAAGTGAAAGCCGTTTTTTCACACGTTTATGAATTTTTTTGGTTATGTTCCTACAAACCGATTTGATCCAAAACTAGTGCACTCAAATTGCACTATTTTTTACCTAATTATCAAATTTTTTTAACGCTTGAGGAATTTTTTGAAAAATTGGACCTATCTTTCCTAGGGTACTGATACATACGAGTACATCGATGGATAAAAGTGAAAACCTCATAAGTATTTTCTTTTTACCGCACAGTGTTTATGACACCATTAGTTTCAACAGATCACTAGTCTTTAAGTAAGTACATAGCTCTCTATTTACATATATTTAAAACTAATACAGCCAATTGTCGAAAGTTTTTTCCTTTCGCCTACAAAATTAAACCACTTTAACCATCGATATATTTATATTTAGTTATATATATTATAACTCGTAGGTATAACTTATTATTTACCTATATTGTTATTCTATTATTTCGTTTCGCAGAAAATATATTATTATACCACCCAGAGCATAAACTTAATTTAGGTTTTCCCTTGTTATAAGTTTAGGTAACTCTTCTACCTAAGCGCTAATTTATGAATCATTGTTAAGCTTTTTGTTATATACACTAAAAAAAAGTGTGTCAAATCGAAAGTTTGTGGGTCAAGAGGTTCGTTTGAATGTTTCTATTAATAACGTTTCTCTGTGGGCGCTTTTGGTTAAACATTTTTTTTCTCATGTGTATGAGAACTTCATTATACTAATGAATTTATTTGGTCAGAGATAGACATGTATTTAACAGCATATAAAGAAATAAGAAGCCTTAAATTAAATGCATTTTGGGAATACGTCTTCAATGGAATATTTAAAGTTATTTCTAAATAATATTACTTGGAGTACGGATTTTAAGTCATTAGACAGTAGCGCAGCTAAAGACGTGGCCTATGGATATTTTACACTACGTAATAGTGGTAGCTAAAGTACTTCTTTGGTGTTCAATGAGTTTTCAAATATCTTGGAATGTGATTGATATATTTGGCAGAGAAACAAAGAAGTATCGTAGTATCAAAACACTTCAACAATCTGTTGCATCATCAAGGGATAATTAAGAACTGTTGAACCTGAAAACGTGTCTGATTTGTTTACCGATAGCTTCACAGATATATTTAATGTTAAATTAAAGTTAACGTTAAATTATTTTTTAACAGTATTCAACATCTTGTTAAAAATAAATGTTTAATCTAGTAACGTCACCTCAAATATTTTGAAAATTTCTTAGTGTCGCGGTGTCAGCCGAGTCTCTGCATATCTACTCTGTTTATTTTTAGCCGCAATTTAATTGCAGTTAAATGTGTTTTAATTTAAGAATTTTTTTAGTCTGGCTTCAAATATGTTTACATAGCACTCGTACTTTTTGCTCCAAGGTGTAATCTGTACTAAATATGTGTCTATAAATACATTTTGCTTGTGTTGGTAGTACTACTCAATATCTATTTCTTATTCATTTATACACTTAAATCGCGGTGTCGTCAGTATGAACTCCCTTCTAATGTTTGCCATTGCATAAAACTATATCTAGATGGACATTGTCAACCATCCCTTGACGTTGGCCTTTTTCCGTAGGAGAGCCAACGGAATTCCGGAAATTGAAGCGAAACTAAAACGTCAGCTAAACATAAAAGTAGACGAACTGTAAAAAGTAAAGCAGATGAATTATATGGATTATATTTTATTTATGTAACTCTTTTTGTCTTATCCTGTAATTATTTCTTTTGACTGGCACAACATTTTTATCTCGCTCTGTTGCACTAATGGCCCACTAAATTTATATTTGAGTCTGCGAACGACCGGGGGAAAATGCAATTGTTTCTGTGGAACAAGTAGACCATGAAATGAATATTTAGATTAGATTTTTTAACGGCCGGCCATTGAAAACGTGTCTTGGTTAATTTTTACTGGAAAAGCAATTTTATGGCGATAATTGTGGTCTTTTTTTGGGGTTCCGGTAAAAAAATCGACCGTACTAAACGCGGTTACGAAATAGTATTTCGTAACTATCAGTGGCTGAATTTTCAAACCTTTTTTATATGTTTTTTATATTTTTAGTTCTGTGATTGAGGGGCAGTGTTGTTATAGGGATATGCATTATTTAAAGGAGCATATTAGAGGAGTGTTAGTGTAGATCCCACTTCTGAATAAAGGTGATGAAGTTTTTGGATCTAATACCACTTTTGTTCCCTATCGATTGAAATTTTTCACAAAAAAAAAACAGTTTTTTACAAATCAATTTAACAGAACACGTAATTCTGCATTAATCATTCTTAACATTCAAAGGAGCATATTATAGGAGTGTTTAATATATCCCACTTCTGAATAAAACGCAAGATGAAAAAGTTTTGGGAGTTAATACCCACTGAATTCATCTCCTATCGATTGAAATTATTCATAAGTTTAACAGAACATGTAATTCTACATTAGTCTAGATTTCTTGTCGACTAAAATACAATAACTTGAAACAATTAATCTAACAAGGTATTCTGTTTTGCGCATTACTCCTGGAATATTGTGCGAGTAAAAGCATAATTTCCATCTTAAGTTTAATTTATGGTTTTCTCATAACTAGACCAGCAGTTTTAGTTAAGTTCGTCTGCAATTATGTATCTTGCAAGCGATTGCGATAGAAGAACACTCGCGTATTAACCATCGCTTGACGGTGGAAGTAAGTAATTGTCTTGTTGACATTTTATATTACGAACGGAAATATGAGCAATTCAAGGATAATAAGTGTAGTGATTCAGTTTTAAATGATAGAGGTAACTAATAATTATTCTTAGAAATAATTTTATAATCATACCGCAAAAGGATATTAAAGAGAGATGTAAAATACCGAGGTAACAAGTAAGTTCGGTCTTTTTTCGTCCGTTTTAGTTTTCCACAAAAATATTGACTAACTTTAACACTGACTTTGACCATACAGTGTGTCCCAAAAAGTTGAAAACAGGCCCGCAGAATCGAAACTATTAGTATTTTCAAAAAAAGTTTCCTCCAAAAAACATTCGCACCATAAACCATCATCGGCCAGTAAAAACGACGTCGACATTCCTCTACAGGGTGTTTCAGAAATCAGAAAAAACTGTTTCGGTTAAATGGCAACATCGCTTAATTGGCGTCTAATAAAAAAATGTTATTTAAGACGGGTTATTTAGAATGCTGAAGTATGGAGGTATACGAAAAATCGGCGTGATAGTCAAATGTTTACGAATTAACGCTGCTGGCCCAAAAAGTTGGAAACAAGCCCGCAGAGTCAAAACTATTGGTATTTTCAAAAAAGTTTCCTACAAAAAAACATTCGCACCATAATGGCCTGTTTCCAACTTTTTGGACCAGCAGCGTTAATTGGTAAACATTTGACTATCGCGTCGATTTTTTCGTATATTGCCATATTTCGACATTCTGAACAAATTTTCTTAATAACTCCTTTTGATTAGACGCGAATTAAGCGGTGTTGCCATTTAACAGAAACAGTTTTTTCGTATTTCTGAAACACCCTGTAGAGGAATGTCGACGTCGTTTTGACTGGCCGGTGGCGGTTTATGATGCGAATGTTTTTTGTAGGAAACTTTTTTTGAAAATACTAATAGTTTCGATTCTGCGGGCCTGTTTCCAACTTTTTTGGGACACACTGTACATAACCAAGGACTAGCTATAAAAAATAATTTTGTCACAATAACGATATACAGAGTTTCTTTGAATTTAATATGCATATGTATATTCTTGTATCATTAAAGATTTTTTTTAAAATAAATAGATTCTCTTTTCACACAAAAATATTTAACAGATTTGAAGTAACTCCTTTACCGATGTAGGATGGAGCATAGCACCCCAGTGATCGCCCTAGTAAAGTAGTGAATAGCTAGCATAGTACGTTTGACAATAATTTGCCCAGGACAGAGCTTTAATTTAGGAAAAGCTTTCACATGATAATGGCATTATCCATTTCTATTTTCATATTTTTACATTTCTCTCATGATTACATTGCGCAAGTCCATTTAGATACAAAATGACTTTCCGACGTTACCCATTATTCATTATTTTATTCCGAGGTATGTCTGAATTTTTAGGTATAATTTACAATATTCTGCGTGAACGCTTACAACCATACGAGGTGTGGCTATTAATTAACCGAACTAATGCTGCACGGCGCTGCGAGCGTGTCGCGACAAGTTTGAACAGAACTGTGTTTGGTGATAGTTTCCCCACCTTGAACTCGCTGGACAAGCCAGTGGGTCACTCAGTTTGACTGTATCAGTCGTGTGAATTAGTCTACGCACCACTGAGGCGTCGAAAAAATGTTAAGTGTTCAGATGGAGCAACGGGTTACTCTCAAGTTTCTTGTTAAACTGGGGAAAACTTTTATAGAAACTTAAGCAATTTTAAAAGAAGTGTACGAGAAAGAATGTTTATCCCGCACACAAGTTTTTGAATGGTTTAAACGGTTTAAAGAGGGACATGAAACGACCGAAGACGATCTGCGTCCCGGACGGCCCTCTACATCAAAAACGGACGAAAACATTGAAAAAATAGGTAAATTAATCCGCGAAGATTGTCGTCTAAGTTTCATCTAGATATTTTTGAATTTCTCGTTTTATGATCTATTCAAATCCATATAAATATGCAGTGTATTATAATTAAAATAACAAAGTTAGTGACACTTCCGGGAAAACCGGACATAAAATTGACCTACCGTGTAAGCCAAAATGTGTCATTTCAAAGTTATAAATCGATATGTCAGAGCGTCAATGATAACACATTGTAAAAGCACTGTATTAACGCATTATTGCACTCTTCTAGAAAGGACCAGTTACTACTGTATACCTGCGTTATTATCGCTAATTAGTAATTACACCAGGATATTACACTAATAGCTAATTTACTTTTATTAAAATATTTGACACGGATTTGTGGATTAACTGTTGAATAATCTGATGCCGTAAGCTTGTTCTTGCAGCGTTACTGAATAGTTTATGGTTACTTAACTTTGTAGTAGTCGAAATATTTATTGATGTATTAAGTACATCCGATATACACTATTTCAATCACTAACAAATTTGCGTAGACCTTCTGTCTACAACTAAATTAGGATCAGTCATAGATTAATTTTGGCGATGTAATTATTACACATATTATAATCGCGTCATGAGAAAGTAACATATGTATATGTGAAATATTTTTTTTTGTAATTCGCTCATCAGATTATATTATTTTAGTTCAACTAAAAAAATCAATAATGAACTTCCCAAGTTATCTTCCCAATTATACGTATTTACAGAGGGAGTATGATTTTTTTTTTTCAGAAATACGTTGTAATTTGTTAAGGGGGTAAATACAATTAGACAGGGCTAAAATTACGCATTAAAAAACTTTTTTTTATCAAGAAGGTTTTATTTAATCATTACAATACTTTGTATATTTGTTAAGATAAGAATGAATAATTCAAATTTTTTTTTTATTTTTCAATACAAAATGGCGGCTGCACGCTGGAGCAAAGTGGACCTACAAAAAAAATACGGCTACCACTCTGGGCGTCTTAATTTTCATCTGTAACAGTCCAGGAAATAAAATTTATGTTATAAATATAAATACATATAATTTGTCAGTAAACCTCAAAAAACTAAAAAAAAATCTACGTTTGGCAGAAGTTTTTCGAGAAAATCGGTGATTTTCCATATTTTTTTTGCGACACTTTTGCGTTAGTTATTAAATTTTGCAACATAAAATTCCAAAACATTTAGGTTTACAGACAAGCTAAGAGTATAAAGAAGAAACCCTGAAAGTTTCAGCCAAATCGGCCGAGTAGTTTTTGAGTAATCGTGGTTGCCAATTTTGAAAACGTCGTTTTGAGTAAAATTCGTTTAAAATTTTGAATACCTAAAGTAAGCTAACCAAATCGTAAGTACCATAAATGGTACTTACGACTTGACATTTATATATGTCTATATACACATTTATATGTATATGTAGGTATATGTATATGTATATGTATAGAAACAATTTTTCCTTTGATTTCGGGTTAGCAGTCAGTTAGCAGTTGACTGCTAACCCGAAATCAAAGGAAAAATTTTTTCTTAACTTAGACAGTCGTCTAATACCGCACTATGTATATGTATATGTATATAATACTCTCAGGTATTTTCTTCAAACTTTCACTAGGGCGACCTCTCTCGTATACTTGCTGTGCACTGAAAAAGGCGTTCTCGAAAAATGACGAAAAAAAATATAAGGAGTTCGAATTTCGCTCTGAAACTTTCACGAGCGTATTCTCCGGGAACTTTTTTGGAGAAAAACATTGAATATTTTGACCCCCTAAGTATATTTACCTCCTCAAAATAAAGAATTATTTATAAAAAAGTTCGAGAGTTCCTTTCAGAAACTGTTATGTCAACATTTAGAAGCAGAAATTTATAAAATCCAGAATAATTCATTGATTAAAATTGTGAAGTATATTACAGGTTGATAAGAAATAACTCAAACGTGACGGGACAAACGTTTTTTTTTATATGGAGTGGAAATTCAAAAAATTAACAAAACATAATATTAACATGTATAAAGTGCTGTGGATGAAGTAAAAAAAAAAAACTAGTTCCATTGAAGATAATTTTTTCAGATTTTAAAAATACACTGCGTGTCCTTTTATATATTAACACCCCCTTCAGGGTGAACCAAAAAATACGAAAGTTTTATAATATTTTGTGAATTATCTTTTGGCATTATCAGAAAAAACAAGTGACCAACCACAACTCCTTTTTTAATGGAACACCATGTATATTTTGTTTGGTTCAGCCCTTTTTGAAAAATTTAATTTTAAATTATATAAAGTTTGGGAGAAAGTGAAATCTAGTTGCTCGTCGTTGCTACTAAACGTCGAAATTATAAATCAGGTGCTATAAAACGTGGTCTTAAGACAGTTCGCTATATTTTAAAAACTAGGTTATTCAGAGGACGAAAAACAAAAACTAGCTTTTCCTTTTTATACAAACAACGATAAAATAAGGGATGAGCAATAACAATATCATATGAGTAATATGAGGTTCAGTTTTAATAATCTCCTGATGATGCCAACACGGTTGATGAAACGCACGTCGGGTGCAGAAAAGTGTTTCGGTATTAAGTGGTGGAAAATAGTTTTTTAACATATTTTTGATCAAATATATTACTTATTTTGATGCCTTCTTACTCAAACTCGAACGACTTATAAATTTATATTATACAAAACTATAAATACAATCCCAGTTAAATATCCAAACTTCCTATTTATTTCTCGCATCTAATCGGCTATGAAAAAACGTTAAAAAAAACGAAAAGCATAATTGTACCCGTTCAGAAGTTATTGAGTGTAGCTATCTTCGTAGACACCCTGTATGTCGCATTCACCGATATATATTTTAGAAATCAACAGGATCCGGTAGCGTTTCTCTAAAAGCTGCATGCCCCCATTTATATATTTCGCCCACGTACTATTAAAAAAACAACATTGGAAAGGTTAAGAAACGGGAAGACGTGTATGTGTACAGCATGGTTAGAATTAAATGTAGCGTCATTTTAGTATTGAAAGGTCGGATAATCAGATATATGAATCGGAATCAGATAAATGAAACTGTAAATACTATAAAAATTATAAAACTCGTATGTGTAAATGTAAGGACTCTCCAATTATACATTTGTTTTGCATCTTTTTATATATTCCGAGGTTTATTTAACTTTCAGAAGGTGCCGAAGAGCGACGACATTTAAAAATGTCGACACTGTACCGCACCCATGCCGACATCTTTCCGCAGTTCGTCACCTCGTGCATGAATTATTTTGGACATCGCGGATCTGAAGAGAATCAAGCGCAGAATACGAAAAAAAAAAGATAACCTTACGCATTACGTCCGCGTGATATACTATTAATGGAACAATACTCGTACAATGGTTTATTAATAACACGACGAACGTGTATTGTTTAGTAGTTTTGCCGTAAAAGTAACTGAGGATGAAGAGCGGTCTCGCCAGCGCCCTTTCATGCTTTTTCTCAACGATTTTAGGCTGCATTGCAAATCCCGGCAGGGAATTTTGTTCTGCACTGCAATGTGGAGTTTTATTTATGTATGCCTAGAAGTTAAATTTATGCAGATGTAAAATTCATAGAGAAATCATAAGTGGTCGTATATAAAGAGAAATTTATACTAGCTTGGAAATTCTACAAATTTAAATGACAAAGCGTTTCTGCACATATGCTCCTCCCCTAATGATTTCGTTGAGCTATCTGTTTTCGTAACAATAACTGCACATACGACTGTGCCAGTACTGCAAAAATTCACACAACATAACTGTGTAACATTAACTGCACCTGTCACAGGCTGTTCAAGGTGTGGCCTATTCCCTTTCACACCGAATCTTACAGCCGTTAATCTACTATATCGAAGTAAACATTTTACCTACCTTTATCATTTAATACAATATGACATGAGACATGGTAGGCAGTATCAGTCTTATTTGTAGCTTTTTTTATTGTTATGTTTATTACTCTTTTTATTTGAACGTTTTTTAAAAAATTGCATAATTTTTTGTCTCAGGTTTTCCATAACAATTTTGTTTGTGATAATTTCGTTGAAATTTTACACATCGAGATTTGGTCATATAAAATTTCATAAGTGTATTAGTAGTGTTCAAGTGTAGTAGCAGTGTCTCAGTAACCGTTGATATTAGATCATATGTTTATTACGGTTTTTTGTTCACTTTTGCCCCCACAACATCTCCAAATATTGGAGGTTCCTCCCCAATCGCACGGTATTCTACACCGAAAACTGTAGGCATAAATAAAATCTTCAAAATTACATAATTTTACGTCGTCAGTTTTATTCCCTCACTACCTTCGATGCGTGTGCGGTTGCTTCTTATCTGTCGTCTCACTTCTGTTTGTCCTTTTTCATAATTGGCCGATGTCGGCTTTACACACACGGTATATTGTGTGTGTTAAATGTATCTAATAACCTCCCTTAACCATATACTCTTCTAAGTGACGGACAAATACCAGTCACAACTCGTCCAAGCAGATACTGAGGAATATCTTAAATTTCTTCTTAGATGTTTTTTTTATGGTAATCCTCTGTATATCTCTAGGTTTGCTCATCAACACTTTGCTCTTTAAATAATCCCAAAGGAAAAAATCGGGGGACAGTAATATCAGGAGATCTCACCTGCCAATGTTGTTCACCATTTCGAGAAATGAGTCTGTGTAGAAATGTCTGCCGTAAAATCTCCTTTACTTTGGTGAGTGTAACGGCCTTCCACAAATTTGACATGAAATTTCTGTAGCCCAAACGAAAATTATGTTTTATTTACTATGCAATGTAAAGTAAATTGAGCTTCATCACTCATGAAAAGACGTTGTGAGATATCCGGTTGAACATTCAATAACTCCAAAAACTCTCGGCAATACTCAATGCGGCACTGCTTATCACGTTCAATTATCGTCTGAACTACTGAGACTGAACTACTAGGATTTTCATATTGTGCAAAATTCGTCGAGTACTTGTTGCAGAAATTTAACGGTGCCGCAAATCGTCTCACTGATTGACTTCCAAAGGACCGTTTGTCTCCTCCGAAGAGGACAAAGAAAAACAGATTGTCTCACCAGCTCTTCATTTTCAGGATTGCATGCAGATCGCCTCCATTCAGTTGATTTTCTTTTTTCAACTGACCCATAATTTTGCCATTTACGCAACCAATATGAACTTACACTGCGAGCTGGAGCATTACGAACATTTTACAGACGAAATTGACGACGAAATGAAGAGTTAAAATGACGACGACGCGACGTGATGAGTTAAGTTACAACTATGGAATCAAATTTTGTGACGTTTTCAGCAGAAAATATGTGTTGCTGTTTATTCCAAAGTTCCATTATGACAACTATCAAAATATCTCCAAAAACTTCTCTTTCAAGTATTGCGTCTCCTATCAATTTTTGCGACTGAAAATTATTTATTTATTTATGGCTTTTTAAAACTGGAAAAATCACTTTGGCTCTCACTGTAGCTCTATATATTATACAAATGATTTACAGTATATACATATTGTGGTAACAAAAAACCAACGCAAAATATTTTAATTTTACAGAATTAGGAGATTAGAATTACCAAATTATTTTGGAATTAGAAGATGCCACGAATTATTACGAAGTATTACATAGCACGTGGCGTAAAAATACGTTATTGGACGAAAAATTAACGAAATTATACTAGAAATAATACATAGACAACTTATTATTACAGAATATACACGGTGGAGACTTTAACTGGAATATATTCGCTAGCGGGGTGGTGAATGATTTTTCAAAAAATTCCCGAGACACGTCAACTTTTAAATGTATTTACCTACATTTTGCAAGTAATATGAAAAATATAGCCCTTCAGGGGTGGCTGAAACCACCCTCGACATGATTTTTTTCAAATGCAACCCTATGGCTTGTGACCCCTCATTGTAAAGCTGGTGGAAAGAGGAATCCAACGCACTGATCAAATTTTAATTTTTAGTATGTTTGTAGGGTTGCATACAATTAAAACAATTTAAAAATTAAATTTATTTTCAACGTAACAATTGTTCAAAATGTGCACCAGTTGTTGGCAGCATCCCAGTCTGTGATAGGTTTCGTCCCTTACATTATGCAACATTTGCGGTGTTATTTTTCCGATTTCCTCTCTTATCCTTTCCTGCAGATCTGCTATGTTGTTGGGTTTCTGAATGTAAACCCTACTTTTAAGATGTCCCCACAAAAAGAAATCCAGTGGTGTAAGATCTGGAGATCTTGCTGGCCACTCAATATTACCTCGCCTCCCAATCCACCTACCGGGAAAAATTCTGTCCAGATACTGACGAACAATGGCAGCATAGTGTGGTGGGGCCCCATCTTGCTGAACTACCTAAACCACCAGCTTTACAATGAGGGGTCACAAGCCATAGGGTTGCATTTGAAAAAATCATGTCGAGGGTGGTTTCAGCCGCCCCCTGAAGGCTATATTTTTTCACATTACATGCAAAATGTAGGTAAATACATTTAAAAGTTGACGTGTCTCGGGAATTTTTTGAAAAATCATTCACCACCCCGCTAGCGAATATATTCCTGTTAAAGTCTCCACCGTGTATAATGTAGAAATACATTTACTGAAATATACAATTGATAATGTAACTCACCTATTTATTATGTAAAAAAGCATAACTAAATAGGAGAAATTACCCCCGTTTTCCGTGTACATATCCATCTGTATTATACAGTGTCTCTACAAGATATACAATGTATACTTTCGATTCTTCAACGCAGTTTGGAACTTTTTATTTCATTTTCCAGCAGCCTTGCTATTTTTCACTCTGAAACTTGTTATTGCCACCGAAAAACCTCTCATCTGTTATATTCCAACCCCGACATTACAAAAAGTTACTGTCACTTTCCGCCTACGACACCCACACGCATGATTTATTCACGTCCAATTTTCGCTACCGCTGGCGCATCAACGCCATGTCGGTTGCCTGCCGCTCACCTTATATCGTTAAATATGCGCATAGGGCACACGTTAAACCGCAAATTTAATAGTGTATGAGCCGTGTAGGTGCCGATTACAATGATTGCAGTTCTGTACATATATCCGTAGATCCCCTAGTAATAAGGTACATAAATCCGGAATACTTGAAGCAGCGAAATAGTTGTATCACCGTGAACAAATGCGATGCATAGATACCCATTATTTAATTGTGTGTTACTGTTTTTAATCTTTTGGATGCACTAGGTTGTTCTGAATCGATATTACGTTGTAAATCGTCGTGTTTTTTCCTCGGTCTCATCTTCTCTGGTATTATTTCTCATTTCAGTAATAAAGGATTGATGACAATAGTTGACATGACTTTAGTAGACATCGGAGTCTACTAAAATTTCTTTCTTCTTTAGAATGCTTAGACACAAGCCTCTAATAGATCACTTTAATACCACTTTTATATATCCGCGCGCTAGCAACATCTGGCAAGGTCTCTGACAAGAAGTAATCTCAATTTAGCGGCCTTACCAACGACAATGGATGCAGCAAATCACCATTAACTTACCTATCATCAAGTTAGTCATGGGACAACACATCGAAAAATGCACAAGAACGGAGATAAAATAGAAGTAAAATTGACTTTGTTTCAGTAACAAGTGTAAAGGTCCCGTTCCTGAAACACTACCTATTAAAAGTCACGTGTTACGGTCGAGCGTTGGATAAACAATATTCCGGAACCGACCTCTAATGGCAATGAACTTCGTTGTACCAAGTGTAACAGTGTACTGACGTAAAAACAGCTGTTTTACAGCATGTCGCTATAGACATGCCTAAAGCTACATAACATAAAGCTCGTGTAAGTGGTGAAATATTTGCATAATCTATATCCCCGATTGAGTGAAATTTAGAAAATGTAGAGTTATTAATAGGTCCATTAGTAAGGTTATAAATATCATATTTATAACCTTATTTGTCAAAGCTGTTGCATTATATGGCCGTCATATAATGACGGCCATTATTTATTGTACAATGGTGACAGTCGCTTGACAAAAGTTTGACATAACCGATGCTTCGACATGATCTTATTTCTATATCTCTCGTTCATAGCCAACTTTGATGACGTTTTTTTTGGATGTCTCTATTTTTATGTGGATGTTTTAGTAGACTAAATAATATTTTATTAATCGGCCATACCTTTTGAAATAATGAAAATATAAAAAAAAGAAAATTTTACGGATCACAAAAAGGCATATTGCTAAAAAAAATCAAGAATCGCGACGTTTAGCATTGTTAAGCTATCTTTTTTTTTGTCTTAAAAGGCAGAAGCTCTGGCCTTAGTAAGGGCAAGTAAATTGGTATACTCTTTACAGAAATTATATTCATTTAGTTTACTAGAAAAACAGTTCCAACAATCAACAATAAATCGACCATAACTTTTTTTAATATTCAAAGTACACAAAAAAAAGTTAAATAGAAAAAATAATCCATAGTTAATATATCTTCGTAATGGTAAAATAAAAAAGGTATGTTATTAAAAACAAATTTTTTTGAGGCGTCGCGATACATAGTTTTTTATTGCCTTAATTTTGTGTTAAGGTGAGTAAAAGTAATTTACCTTTAGTTTCACAAAAAAAGTAGTGCATCTCAGCCGTTTGTGAGAAAAACTCACTTCTTATTATAAATCGATCACCCTGTACAAAAAATATTGATCATGCATGCTTATCAAGCTTTTAGTTACCTTTACCAAAAGACCTGGATATGGAATCACCCAGTAAACCTTTATCGAGGGACTGAACCCTGACTGAAATACATATAAATAAGGGGCGAACCACAGTATATCCGGAGCGGTCATAGTAGATAGGCAGTTATAACCCCGCTCGCTTTTCGACCTTAACCTTAACATAATATTTATGAAGCAAAGGAGGAGGGTCATTTTGGGCGGTTTTTGTCCCAAATTATTTTTGAATGAAAACTCAGAAAACATTTACGGACCATCCCCTAGCCCACACCCCCCCCCCTCTATCCTGAATATGCAATAACTTGCTAACAGCGTTCTTGGGTAGATATGAAATGAGATGAGAATGTTGAATATTACAGAGTTATGAGTTCGAGGTAGATAATTTTAAAATACCCTGAAACCTTCATTTCAGGCCGTAAAATAATCTACTACTGATCTTACAATGACCTCTATCAAAAGTTACAAGGTTAAACGGGTTCTTTGTTTCAATTTAACAACCTCAAAAAGGGTTCAACTAACAAATCACATCCGGTTGACCTTGAGACCCCTGATTTAAATAAACAATTCCAGATGCCTACATCTACTGTATGAAAATATGTGGCGTTTTTTAGCTCAATCTTGAAATATTTTTGAGTTTACCTAAGAAGTTTACCTTGAAACTACCTTTAGCTGATCCCCTGATTCAGCTACCTCAAAAAACCTATACATAAAGTGATTCAAATTCATTACACGGCATTTTCTTCAGCTTCACTCTAGCATAATATTGATTTGACCTTGAAATTACCTCTAATTGACAGCGAGCGATTTAACATTCAAACATCCAGAGACGCCAAAAATGTATTTATCTATTTTTCTGGATTTCTTTGTCAGCTTTTTTCAATTTGACCTTGAAACTGATGTGATACAGGTTAACGGATTTCGGGTTCGGAATCAGCTACCCTAAAAGCCCCAGGATATCCTGGTCAAGTCTGATGAGCAAGCTTGGATATTTAACAAGCTTTATATTTCCTGCAAACAAATATTTACATTTGGGTTGGATGGTCCGTTTAGGGTAAAATCGACTTATTATTGTTAGTAGACGTTAAAAAAATGTTTACTGATTTTTTTCATCCAAAAATAATTTGGAGCAGAAACCACCCGAATCGACCCTCCTCCTTACTAAAAGTGACCTGTACTCCAACTATTATTAAGGCGTTTTACCTTCTTTACATAATCCATATATTACCACAGGAATAGCGGAACGACAATATTTTATACAAATATTTCTCGCAAAAATACGGTCTTGCCGAGTTCGATTTACTGTGTCGCCATTTATCAAACTCTACCGCGTGTGATTTTACTTCTGTCTCCCGCAAACAGTTCCGGCGTCTTGATAAGATAAATCAAACAAAAAGTGATACGTAGTTTCCGTTTTATATCATTCCGACGGCCGTACCCTATTCGAAAGGAACATCGGGAACTGCGAACTAGTTAACTCTGATGTCGGTATTACACAAACAGTTTAATGTTCTTTGAAATACTATTTGAACGGTACTCCAATCCCGTTTGATTTCGACATCAAATTGTTTACCAATTACCTGCGATTTTCTATTGTAATGCTCGTTTCCATCAGATACTCCTCGCTGTTTGTTCTAGACCCGCTGTGTATATCTAAATGTTGTAATTTTGCAATTTGTCAGTTAAGAGCTGATAATAAGGTTTGTGAAGGTGCGGGCATCATTTCTGCACTGCTCCCAAAAGAAATCGTGCAAGAAAGTGCATTACAAAGAATTATATTAATTTCCTTTTGATTAACAATAGAATGCAGGTTAAAGCATGTTAATTTAAGTCGGGTCAATTTTTTTGTCTAACAGCTTTGTTTTGTTACTTTTAGAAATTTGTATACCTACCTGTTGTGTGTAGTATAATAACACCCTGCCTTCAAATAGGTTCTCAATAATAGGTTGTGATTATTTCTCTATTTAAATGGTTTAAGTGGATTTACTGCTGACAGTTTTCAAATTAATTCAGATTATAAATTATAATTTATAATTATAAATAATTACACTGGTCTGCACACATTTTGGTACCTAAGATTTTAGACCTGATTTTAAGTATGTCTTGATGAGCTGATACAAAAAAAAACAGTCGCATTTTTTATATCAGATCTAGTTTATAAGATATAAATTTATTTTGGGATTATACATCAAGAAATTGTCTTTTGAGTGATTTTCTTGAGTGAAATTGTCTTGGGCAATCACGCATAAGTCCCCAGAAATAATCGGCCATCATATTAATGTCCCATCTGCCTTGGTACCTTTTCTCCATTGTTTTTATATCTTGATGGAAGCGTTCTGCTTGTTCTCCTAAATTATGTTGGAAGTGATCTATATGATTATGGAGGTAGTGCACTTGTATGCTTATATTACAGCCTATTTTTTTTAAGAGAAGCATTTCCTCGACTAACTTTTTTATAGTTATCGTAAAGCCGGCATATCCGAGCAGTGGGCCATACCTACTACTTACTACTTGTATGTGCAAAAACAAAATTCATGAAAACAATAAACTGTTGCAATTTATAAAGAGATGTGTTACCCTGTTATTTAAGTTGAGATGTGTGAAAACTTTGTGGGCCGCCGTGCTGTCTAGCCGGCTTTAGTTATCAGCTTTGTAGTTTCCAAGGAAGTTTTGTGCAACCGCTACAAAATATTTCTACGCAAGTCGTTCTATTTTAGTCATAGAAGCTTCAAAATTTGTAGAGCTTTTAATTAATTGACGTATGGCCCATCGAAAATTTCTGCTTTTAATTTCTCAGTACTCAATCCAGGAAATTTCTGAGAAATGAACTTAAAACATTTCTGTCCAGAGCATTAACAAGTTCCTTCATGAGCCCTAACTTTATGTGCAAAGATGGAGAAATGATTTTTTCTAGGCGAACCAAAGGCTGATTTATGACATTTCTTTCACTAACAACATGAACATCTCTCACAGTCTAATTTTTCTGTCCAATGACTTGATTTGTCTCGATTGTCCCAGAAACAAATAAAACAACGAGTATTTCGTATAACCACTCTGTTGACCCAACAAAAAATTAACCATCTTCAAGTCGACACAAATCGTCCAATTATGTTCAAAATATTTTATTTTCTGTAAAATATTATCTCATATTCTTCTTTCATAGAAGTAGAGTGGGCAAGTGGAATAGAAGCATGCTTATTGCCATTATGTAAAAGGGCTGCTTTGAGACTTCTTTTACTACTGTCAATAAGGAGACGCCAATCACTTGCATGATAGACTTATCATACAAGTCTTCAAGCCCATGAAAGTCAGCAAGTCATTCACATCATTACAATATACCAAATTTTCATCAGAGGAAAAAAATTGCAATAAGTTTCGTTCTCTCGTGCGATATGAAGTAATTCGTACACCAGAGGAAAGGCAATTGTTTTCTTTTAATCTTGATGCAACTCAGCACGTTCTTTTGAAAGATCTAAGTCTCTGATGGGATCATTAAGCTTGCTTTGTGAAAATGTTTTAGGATTTGATGTTTCTCCACAGTATTCAAAATCATCAACTTCAGAAACTTCCATTTGATCCTCAGATTCCTGTACTGGCTGATGATGAACTGGTATTGGAACAGTGTCTGAATGAGGAATAGGTCTTATAGCTGAATAAATATTGGGATACTTCCATTTGTAGCGATTGTTTTTATTGATGCCCACTACATTCGTCATACAAAAATAACAGTCGTCATGATGATTTTTTTGTTCTTGCCAAATCATTGGTACTCCAAACTTCAAAGATTTTCTCGTTCCTTTTTCCCATTGCAGCAAATGTTCAATGCACATTTTACAAACACTATGAGGTTCCCACACTTTATCTTGGTTGCGAATTTCAATACCGAAGTAAGTAAAATACAAGCGAATTACAGTGTCAGTAATCGATTTTCGCTGATCTTTCAATATGTATTCACCACAAATGTAACAAAAAACATATCAGGATCGTTAGCACATCTCAACTTACTTGCCATAGTAAAATAATAAGAGAAATTTTATAGGAGTTTTGCAAAATTGACTGTTTTCAAATAAGATCGGAAAATAATTAAAATGAGAATAGTAGGTAAACCAGAGCTGTCAGCTGACATTAACTAACGGCAATATAGTTCATACTACCTACCTTACTGACCAAGTACAAACAAACCCTTACAAACAGAGCTGCACCAACAATTTTTTTGTAGGCCTGTGTTATTTATAATCTGAATTACATATTTATAATAAGATGGAATTGCCTCATAAAGCTTTTCTTCTTGAAAGTTACTTTCGACGTAGTAGGCTAGAATACGGACAATTTATTTACTCAATTAATCAATGCGTATACAGTTCCGTAACAGTTTTCTAAGCTTGTAACCACTTACACACAGCTTGTAACTGTTTACGCTTGTGTTGACAAATTTCGTAAAACAGGATCAGTAAGTCGCAAACTATGGAGCAAAGCACTTAGAAAAGGAACCGCTGATTGTATGGCAGATGTGCAGCGCCAAATGAAAAACTGTTCCAACAAATTGATTGCGAAAATGTTACAAGAAATGTAGTAGTCCGTAGGAACATTCCATACCATATTTGGTGTTTGGTTAGCGGTTCTGAAAAGACTCGTCGAAAGAATCATAACTGCTGAACTGCTTTATCAATGAGTGAAAATGCACCTAGACATGAAGATGAACTTACTGTATAAATACTCTGCTGTATTGTGTGATCGCCGTTAAATAGTTTTTGTCATATGTTCGTTCAAACGCAAGCCGATTAATCAGTAGTATTATGCCAATTTGGGCGACATTGTTTATTGATGCTCGTCTGCTCCTTTGTCATGTTATTAAAATTCCAAGCCGAAAGTCACTTTGAAGTCCGCCAGTATCTCAAAGTCACTTCCTTAACGGTTCAGCGGCAATGGAAAAGTTCGCCGATTAAAATTCTCATTTTGCCGATTAAAATTCTCATTAGCGTCGCAGTAAATTCGCACTGGCGGACTACGTCGTCCTGCCCAGTGTTGCCAGCTCGCTGGAATTTCTTCTAAATCTGCTAGAATTAGAGAAGCCTTCTATATTTCTATATTTCTTCTATACGTCTACAAAAAATGTTTGAAATTAGCTATTCGCGTGATCGCAAGTTAAAGAATAAAATCAAGGTGAGTGTAGTTTAACATTGCCAGTAGCTGGGATTACAAGCTATGTGGTACAGTGTAATGTTCAGTTGACAGTCGAGAGTAAATTTGAACTAACAGGACAACTTTTATTGGGCATCTCTATAACAACAAATGTTATTATCCCTAAATAAAAGATACTTTTACGTCACCACTGACTATCTAAGCTACTATGTAAGGACATGCTATCCGAGCATGATGAGCACGTGGTTCTGAATACCTTCTCCAATTTATAGCATGTGATTTGTGACGACTAATTTCGTATTACAAGTTTACTAGGAAACATTATTACATTTTTAGAGTGGAAGGTAATAACATAGCTTACTGGTATAACTCGACGATAGTAATAAAGTTATCTAACCTAATATCTTGGTGAATTTCACTAAGCTTTTCGGAAATATATTCTGTAGATATTTGTCATAATTTTCCTTATTATATACTTTAGAAAAGATAAGGTTCTGTTTTCCGATATATTAATTTTAAAACATATACCTATGTGTGTTAGAGGCAAAATAACTTACAATATATGTAGGTGACGCGACTGCTTCCTCTAATGGATTTAAACAATTTCCGAAATTCTATTTTAATAATATGTAGTTTTATTGGCCAGCGGCAACGGAATGGTTCTTGAAGTCGATAATAGACTTCATGTACATTTGTGCCTACTAACACAGTTCTATGAAACTTTAATGACCATTATTACATGCACAGACAATGTAAGCATTGTGTGCCAGTTCATTGTTACGACCGATTGATTCCAAATCTCTATTGCTCTGGCAAGATGTGAAAACGTTAGAAGAATAGATAATTCGCGTTTAACTTCCCTATTGTTTAATACCCTAACTCTAATATGCTTCTGATGCCACAAATAGTACTGTGCAGCAATTAATTTTTGGACCTAAATAGTTACACAAATATTTACAGCACCAAATTAGGTACTCTAGTACCTGCATATGTATATCAGCTGCATCAGTTACTTCTCCCAATAAATAGCATCCAGCTGTCATCGCTTGAATAGTGTTACTATAAACTCATATTAGTTAATGCCACAACTATGAGTAATCAATACGTTCCATCTTCTGTTGCGCACCGAATAATTTTATTGAATAAGAATAAACAGAGAGAATAGAACAATTTTCATTCAGTTCACTCAGTTTTCTTCACTTCGTTTGCAGGCACCACAATTCGGAGATAAAACTTCCTCTAAAACTCGTAACATTGTATAATAAATTGATATATTATGCAAAATATCTAAATAGTGAATCATCAAAATATATGGTAGTGTCACTAGCTTTTTTGGTAGTAATTTACTACAAAAAGATACCTGGAGAGTATTTTTTTTTAATAATCTGGAAAAAGTAATTTCATAACTCCTTCCATATGTTTAGGAGGTAATAAAAATCACCTATTGTGTGGTGTGACACTATTTAGATGCACCCCTATGACTACTATATCTGTTGGCCGGCTCAAACATAAAATTATTGAGTTTATATTCATATATATTATTCAGTTTCACTTAGAATCATGATTAAGGCCATCGATATTATTTTCCCAGAGGTGAACTTTCAGTAATTTCTAGGACAAATTCGGTGTTTTATGAACATTTTAAAGCTTGGGTGAGTTAAGTCTATCCTGGATACACCACGCTAGGTAGACCCATGTGAAAATGTTGACAAAACCTCATTTGCCATTGAAGTTATTGAAAGCTCATCTCTGGTAAAATGACGTTGATCATCGTAGCCATGATTTCAGTGCAGCAGTCACCCACGAATTATCATCAGTCACCCACCAATTATCATCAGTAAAGTTCGTGCAGCGCGGAGTGTAACAGGACCGTAGTCAGTTTACGAATGAAAATGTTAATATGTTCACAAAAACTATGTTGCACCATAGTACATATTAAATATTATTTCTTATTACCAAACGCGAATGTCACAGGGCCGACACTGTGCATGCCCTGCCCTTGACTCGTTGGCCTTCACAGCTCACAGCTGACTTGCATTACGAAAACTGCGCTAGCAATTTTAGTTATTTATGGCACGCTGTAACAGACAGTCGCCGGTATTGCATCGGATTGATACGTTTCGTTTTTTACGTATTCGCGGTGCGTTTAAATAACTTTATAAATATTAACAATTATTAATTGAGGGGAGAAGTGAATAAAGTGAGGTACCATGCCAAAGGTGAAAAGAAATAGACGGGAAGTATTTCAAACGTGGTTTGACAGTGATCCCGAGGGTCTTAGGGACATACGTATTCAAGGAAATGGCCTTTTTTTATACTGTGTGTGAACGCATTATAAATTCTTCTGATAAAACTAAAGTAATAAGACATCTCAAAAGCCATGCCTCGTCCAGCGCCGACGACTCCATATTTTTCTATGAACTTACAGAAGCCTTTGTTGTAAGCAATATTCCATTAAACAAACTAGAGAACTCAAGTTACGTACGTTTTTAGAAAACTATATGGACCGAAAAAATTCCTCATGAAAGTATGTTAAGACTTGCATATGTCGATCGGGTTTAGAACAATGTAGTGACATCAATAATACGCGAAGACATTGCGGACAATTTCGTGTATTTTATTACAGACGAAGCTACCGATGCTTGCGGGCGTTCAGTAGCTAATTTGTGATAAACGTCGCCGTTTCACTCCAGAACACTTAGAAAAGCACATAATGCCTGCCATTGTTACGTCTTAATTTATATAGGTATTTTATCCTTGACTTAACCGTACTATTTGGTAAAAATAGTACTATGTTGCTCCATAATTTATGTAAACATATTAATATTTTCATTCGTTAACTGACTACGGTCCTGTTACACTCCGTGCTGGCACGAACTCTAATCATCAGTTTAAGCCTCGAGTCTAATGGAGCTTTGAGGCCCTTTAGCACCAAAGACGAATGGTTAACTTTAGAAGTGTTCCATTTCGTTTAATACACAGACAAAACGATGCAGACCTGCTAAGCTTTTCGCAAGCACTTCCTCGGCTATTTTTTTAAATTTTATTGTCGTTCCAATTGCCAAACCGGCACGTCATCGGGGCGGGCCGCGGTAATATTTACGGTGCGATAATCGCAGGACCTCAACGCGAAGCGAATTATGGCATTATTAATTTAAATCTTTTTATGTTTGCCGGGTCGCACACGTACCGAATAATGTGCGGCGTGGAACGAGAAAAAAACGCCGTAAATTTTAGATATTGCGCGGGTGAGTTTTATGAGTTTTAGTAACAAAGTAACGCCTCTGGTCCTTCTGCATCCCAAGGCTTTCATAATCTGGACAAGAGAATAATTATCATTCAAATAATTGGACTAAAATTTGGACTTCGTGCTGGCTAGTCCAAACGTTCAATTCCATCTTCATCCAGATACTCATTAACAACATGAATTGCATGAGGCCTTGCATCTTCATGCATTAAAACAAGGTCGTTAACAATGAAAAAAAAAGAGGATCTTTAATGGTGTAGACTAGAGAGAACTAGATTAACCGTTTACTATGACCAGCAACCTTTCCGTATGTCAATGGATCACAGGATTAAAATAGAAGCATTTACTTGAAGTAGAAAGTAAAAGCAAAAACTAATACTACGAAACAAAAAATAGCCGCAAAAGCATTTGCTTTGTTTTGTTTCAATAATGATTGATTGTTGCTCCTGAGTAATTTCTTCTTCTTCTTGTTTAGCATTCCAGTTTCGTTTAAACTTATTCATATAACCTGGAGCATTTCCTTCCTTCTAAACAACTGCTTTTACCTCCCGATTGAAGCAAATGATCCAAATTATTTTGCATAAACTCTGAGGGTTTTGCTTTATTAATTTGTAGTAAAGGCATTCAGGTACTATATTTTATTTATGATATCGAATGTAGTGGACAATATATGAAAATGGCCAGAAGGAAGGGTTCACATCAATCAATTCAGTCGCTAGTTTACTTGTCAAGATAAATTGATAGCTGCTAGTCAAGGTGTCTGGAATTGTTTACCGAGCCAATTGTTTCAACGCCTGTACGATTCACTGTCAAATTGAATATTCGAGATCGTTCACAATCAAAGGGCGAACCAAGTAGTATATCCTAACCATTCTAGTATAGTGTTCGTTTTTCGACTATTCTTATATTTTGTATATTCGTATTTTACCTTTACGAGGTGTGTAAATTAAGTAATGAGACTGGCAACGTAGCGCTCGATCTAGCAACACTGCGGAAACAGGACTTGAAAGAGACTTCAGTACGTTTCAGTTAGTTTCAACTTGTTAGAGTCATTTGTTCGTTCTTTGTGACTGTTTTCGTAAACCGGTTTTTCTAGTGCGTTTTAAAAATGAATGCATTAATTTTGAGCAACGGTGTGCTATCAGGTTTTGCTTCAGACTTGGACACCACGCAACGGATACTTTTGCAAAACCTCAACATGCCTACGGAGACAGTGTTTCAACATGCCTACAAGAGCCCTGGTTTTCCGGTGGTTTAAGGCATTCTCAGAAGGAAGAGAGCCGATTGAAGATGAACCACGCAGTGGAAGGCCCTCATCTTCAAGAACCGATGAAAATTTCGGTAGAATACGGGATCGTGTGCGTTCAGATCGTCATTTGACGACAAGAATGATCGGGGAAAAGTTAAATTTTAATCACACCACTGTTCATCAGATTTTGATGTCGCATTACGACAATGCGCCTTGTCACACAGCCATATCAATAAACGAGTTTTTTGCCAGGAAAAACATTTCTGTGGCCCTCAGCCTTCTTATTCGGCTGACTTGAGTCTTTGTGACTTTTTTCTCTTCCCGAGATTGAAAAATAACCTCAAGGGACGTCATTTTGGGACCATAGAAAACATTCAAACGGCTGTAACCGACCATCTGAAGTTCCGGTACTGCTATAAGGAATGGAAGAACCGTCTCCAGCGTTGTCTGGCTTCCCAAGGAAGTTATTTTGAAGGAGACAATACTGAACTGTAATTCTATTCAAATATTTTTTTTTAATCAATCTCATTACTTAATTTACACATCTCGTAGGTGTGTGCATTTTGCAGTAGTTGCTCAATGAATACTAATTTCATAGAACGACAGTTTTAAAAAATACTCTCGCAAACCCCTTAACAATGATTATCTTTCTGCACGCGCACGGTGCTAAATATCATTCTTACTTAGAAATTCACCATTGTGTTTGGACGTGAAACGCCACACTCTTCTCGAATTCTAGCCGGATTCATTGTAGAAGTGCCATCGTATATAAAAAAAGTACGTGCCTCGTAAGTTTATATCTTTCCGGCAGAGGGCAATTACTCGATCGCGTTTTTTTTTGTTCGTATCGTCGGTCGTTTTACATACATATCTCGCGCGTTGTTTTCGTTTTTATTTATGCGTTGCAACTGTCTCGGATGGCATACTTGAGATTCCGCTTCGGTCATGTTTTGTTTACAAATGTTTTGCTTGAATTGCCGCCAAAAACGAAACAGTGCAGCGTATCCACACTCTTCCTGGATGTACGGTATGTTCAGAAATACGTTCAGCTTCACCAAGATGACTGGTCAGGTTTTATTCATTTTTTGGTTGTACTTTTTATTCGAGTATGTATTTTGTAATACATGTATAGTCTCTATCTATAATATATTGCACTGGGCGACAACATTAGGAGATAATTAAAACGTCCATTCAATCAACTCCTGATGATGCCAACATGATTGGCTAAACGCACGCTTTAAATGCAAAAAAGTGTTAAGTATTAAGGGAGTATCCTGCTTTAGGAGGCATAAAAAAAGTTTTTGTGGAAATCTTTTTAGGACAGAAAAAAATAAGCAAGTCTAACGAACTTTTCAGATTATTTTATTGCATATTTGAACACTAAAAAAAATCGAGAGAAAAAATATTCAAACGCAGCCGATTTTTATGCACATTTGTGCAACACCATGTAATTGCAGTCTGCAATCGGCGGGAAAGATGAAGCTCGTAATTTTCGTCTGACAAAAAAAACAAAGAAAGTTTTAATTTGCATGTATTTTTCTTCTATATGAACTAAGAAAAATCCAAAAATTTTGAAATTTAAAATCTTTCTCAGGTTTGAAAAAAAAAGTGCTATTAAAACAAAAATAAAATCATTTCAACTTGCTTAAAAAACTGTTTAAAAAATTTTTTCGTACCATCTTCTAGTTCAAATAGAATATAATGCAAAACTGAAGCTAATAAGCATTGGTTTGTTTTGATTGAACGTCTAGTTTTCTTGCGATCTCGCCCGCCAGTTTAGAAAAATCATAAAGACAAAAACTCGAGAAAACGCGCTTTAAAGTTTACCGTTGAGAGGACCGGTCTTATTCCCTCACTACCTTCGATGTGTGTGCGGTTGCTTCTTATCTGTCGTCTCACTTTTGTTTGTCCTTTTTCATAACAGGTCGATGTCGGCTTTACACACACGGTATAATTCGGAGTTATTCGACCGCGAGAAGGAGCGCGCGCTCCAAGCTCCAACTGCCCGAGCGCCCGTATACCGGCTTGACACACCACTGCGTTTAGTGCTGTATCTATAAAAATATTGTAAATTAGCCTCTATAATTTTTGATACATATTCTTAGATACATTAGGAATAGATTTAAGCAATAAAAAAAATCGATTTCTTTTACGTCGAAGATTCCAATCTCTCTCCAGTAGTTCTCTATATTGTCTACTTTTCCTTTGCAGGATAACACAACATCCTTTATTTTTGCATCTCTAACTGTGTGTAATTATTTTCTAAAAATAAAAATCCTTGAACATTCTTATCAAATTACCTTTAACAGAATTTTTCATTAGGCCAAATTTGATATGTAAGGGAGGAAATATATATTTTCTCAATATTCATTTACAATGCCTAAATCATGATACATTTCCCATTTAAATAACATGGGATTTTTTGCATTTAATTTTTTTTTCTCTGAAATGAATACAGCTGTACCAAAAAGCAATGCATATTTTGTAGGAAATTGAACGCTCTACAAAAAAGGTCTCTTATGTTTTTTTGATAAATTCTGCCTTTCAAAAGTTATTCAAGAATAAAGTTGTGTTCATTGTCAAATTCATCGTTTCCTATTTTTCTTATAACTTCTGCATTTTGTTTGCAATAAAATTATGGAGTAACAGCGATTAGCCTCATATTTACGTACTTTTATGTAAATTTTAGTTCTCAAATAGCTATTTTTTTTTCTAATTCGTATATTTAATGCAATCAAACAGAAAAAGCTGAAAAAAAACCGTATTTTGAATTTATTTGTTTTGTACACCAACGCCATCTACGAGCGATTTGTTATAACTAAAGCCGGCAGATCCGGGCGGCGGGCTATAATCGTATGCGTCATACTACTTACTACATGTATGTGCAAAAACAAAATTCATGAAAACAATAAACTATTGCAATTTATAAAGAGATGTGTTAAACACCCTGTTATTTACTTTGAGATGTGTGAAAACTTTGTGGACCGCCGCGCTGTTTAGCTGGCTTTAGTTATAACTTCAAGCAATGTGAGTCTAACCCAGTGTTCCTAGACGGCACGGACAACTGACGCATTAGTCCAGTCAATAGAGCTTTTTTGACATGACATGATTGATACCTGAAATCCGACTATGGGATACTTTTAAGTTCAGTCCTTAGATGAAAACGTATATGAATTGGACTAGGAAATAGTTGCACTTTTTTTTAATAACAAATTAGTGAAAAAAAAATTGAGTTTTGTCAGTTTTTTGCTTATAAAAAAGAAAAGCTATTGAAGCAATTACATCGCATCCAATAGGAAAGTTGTAGAGAATTCAAAAACCTTTAAAATGAAAAAAAAAATCAAGTCAATCGGTACATTTTTTGCTGAGAAAACTCGGAAAAAACGCAAAAATTACGCTTTTCTTAATAAATTCGTAATTCGAGTACTTTTGCATTAGAAGAGTCAATATTGTGGGAAAATGTAGGTAATATCACGAAGAATGAGTGTGCAGAAACCGAATTATGTCCGATGAATAGTTTTTTGCACAATAGTCGAATAAAGTTTTTTACATCGTATTTTGAATATTCCATAACCCGTCGAGCGATAGGTTAAATAACATGTTCTCGACGTATTCGAAAACTACAGAGTGTAAACTACAATCCGTCCATTCACTTTTGTTTCATTTAAATGCCATTAAATTGGTGTAAAACGCCTCTGAACACCGCGCGAAATTTGCTGGTCGCTGCCGCCGCTTCCCCTCGCAATCCCGCCACCTATACCACGCTCGGTTGTCAGCGCGCCGCCGAACATTTTGCGCGGTGTTCAGAGGCGTTTTACACCAATTTAATGGCATTTAAATGAAACAAAGTAAATGGACGAATTGTAGTTTACACTCTGTAGTTTCCGAATCCGTCGAGAAAATGTTATTTAATCTATCGCTCGACGTGTTATGGAATATTCAAAATACGATGTAAAAAACTTTATACGACTATTGTGCAAAAACTATTCATCGGACATAATCCAGTTTTTGCACGCTCATTCTTCGTGATATTACCTACATTTTCCCACAATATTGACTCTTCTAATGCAAAAGTACTCGAATTACGAATTTATTAAGAAAAGGTAATTTTTTGCGTTTTTTCCGAGTTTTTCTCAGCAAAAAAATGTACCGATTGACTTGATTTTTTTTTCATTTTAAAGGTTTTTGAATTCTCTACAACTTTCCTATTGGATGCGATGTAATTGCTTCAATAGCTTTTCTTTTATAAGCAAAAAACTGAAAAACTCAATTTTTTTTTTCACTAATTTGTTATTAAAAAAAAGTGCAACTATTTCCTAGTCCAATTCATATACGTTTTCATCTAAGGACTGAACTTAAAAGTATCCCATAGTCGGATTTCAGGTATCAATCGTGTCATAAACTCACCCCTTTTTTGAGCTCTATTGACTGGCGTACATGCGCAATAGCGGGGGGCGGCACCTAAGCGCGCATTGGCGGAACAGTCCGCGCGTCGTTCAAACGCAAACGCCAATACGCGCTTAGATGCCGCCCCCCGCTATTGCGCATGCGTCAGTTGTCCGTGCCGTCTAGGAACACTGGGTTAGACTCACATTACTTGAAGTTATAACAAATCACTCGTAGATGGCGTTGGTGTACAAAACAAATAAATTCAAAATACGATTTTTTTCAGCTTTTTCTGTTTGATTGCATTAAATATACGAATTAGATAAAAAATAGCTATTTGAGAACTAAAATTTACCTAAAAGTACGTAAATATGAGGCTAATCGCTGTTACTCCAGAATTTTATTGCAAACAAAATGCAGATGTTATAAGAACAATAAGAAACGATGAATTTGATAATGAACACAAATTTATTCTTGAATAACTTTTGAAAGGCAGAATTTATCAAAAAAAACATAAGACACCTTTTTTTGTAGAGCGTTCAATTTCCTACAAAAATATGCATTGCTTTTTGGTACAGCTGTATTAATTTCAGAGAGAAAAAATTGAATGCAAAAAATGCGAAAATCCCATGTTATTTAAATGTGAAATGTACCATGATTTAGGCACGGGTTAATATGAACATTAAGGGCTTATTTGGGTCTGATATTTTTTTTTAGGTCATAAACTAAAAATTTAAGAGGCGTTTGTAAAAAAATACACCCTAATATACAATTATAGAGAAATTGAGCCCTTAGGGGACTTTTAATGATCACATTTGGATTCAGCATATAAAAATAAATAAGACACAACGGTAGGTTTTCATTTAGCAAAGCAGTCTTTACAAGTGCAGGATGAAAGTCAGGTCAAAAGTGAATTAGAATTCATTAAAAAATTTAATATGTATGTTTTTGACTCCAGTGTATATAATACACAGTTTAATCATCTTGTTCTAATGCAGCTAAGCTAAGATTAAGGTAAATTTCCGGTAGAGGATTATCAAATTAATTAAAGTCGGGCTTTTTACTTAATAATTTTGTTTATCTCTAAACATTAATTTTCAGTTGACTTTTCGGTTAGGCTAATTAATACAAGATCTATTAAGATGAACTGAAAATGTCAATGTCGCGGCGAACATGCATCCTTTCAGGTGTCGCATACAATTCTTATCTTAGAAAAGGAATAACAAATTAGCGTGACAAACAGAGAGGCTTCCCAAATTTAAAGATTTCAAAACTAGCTGAAGGTTTTCATCTTTCTCGCTTTGATAAATTGAAGGCAATTAACTTTTGCAATGTCATCGAGGTGAAGTAGATATAATATATATTTTTAAATTGTGCGAATTAGAAAACGTCTTATCTGGGGTGTGTCTGAATATTAAAAAAAATTATTCAAATGAGTCATTTGTTTATTTTGTCTTGAACCATATTTCTGGATTTCGATTGGCATCATTAAACGGCTGTGTATCTAGTTATAGATCAAGAACCTAAGATGAAAAATGTATAGATTTGTCGGAACGTAAAACAAAAAAAAATTAAATCTATTTTTTTTTTGTTTTTAACAATAAAACAATGCCATTGTGTACTAGCGCTTGATTTCCATTAGGTAATACTTTCATCTAAAATTGGATGAACTTACCCGTGTTCAAGAAAACACCAAAAATAATAGACATATACCGAAGCGATGAATATATTTGCCACTTGGTGGGGAAGACCGAAAGGGCAATGTTCAGGTAATGTGCCACTATTTAGAATGCACAGGATATGGAATCTCGGGAATGTCCTGAAGATAAATGGGGGTAGTACTAAGCTTGGTTTGCAAAACTAAACTCAAACTATTGAGTTACCTCTAATAGAATATCGCAGATCACAAAATCATTGTGACAAAATGATCTAAGAGAACCTACTTGCCAAAGACCAGTACCATTACCGTATTAAATCAGTTCATCCTACACGGAATTGTAAATAAATCACGCATTTTTTTCTTGTAGCGACAGAAGTGACAATAAGATTTATTATGACCTCCAGGATCTTCATCTCCGATCGGGTCACTGTCATTCTTTTGTTAGATAGGACATAGGCTTCTTTGTATTTAATATCCTCTTATCTGCCATCCCGACCATTGTTAAGTAATCTTATTACCGCGCACGCCTGCCTAGACAAGTTGCGTACATAAATAACCGCGTGACCTTTGCCATTTCAATAAACTGAGATGTCACTGGAGATTAGCGTTGCCCACGGAACTAGAAGGCCCCGGCGCTTACAAGTAACGTCACAACTAGTTGTATGGCAATGCAATCGCGAAGCGACCTATAGATGCGAATAAGCTGTTTAGAATCTATTTTAAATACAAATTTGAAGGGCTCATAGTGGTCATGTGAGCCCTTCAATGCACCCCATTCGTTTTTATTAAAGGAAAAGCGAAATTTTAGCAAAAATTTCGGCAGAAATAAACTATTTAAATGCCAGGTTTTCTACGGCCATTTTATAATTTTCAAATTATATGTCTTCTGCATGTTTTATAATAAGGTTCATTATAATACAAATTTTCATTATGATACAGATTTCACAGTCAATCAAATTCCATGTTTTTTCAATCAAGTAGCCTTTTGCGAAAATGCGAAAATTGGTGATTTGACTTTGACAGTTGTTGTTTACTAAAAATTCGCTTCTTTATAGCAACTTTTAAGAGTATTTAAATCAAAAACCATGTCCGATTACAACATAAGTGATAGTGAAGAATTATCTTCCACTCCTCCAGATATTCGAGAAAAGGCGACAAATGCAATCGAGAATGGATTAATGGAAATAAAAAAAAGCCTATGAAAAATTATGTATATGGACAGTTTATGGACTGGAGAAACACAAAAAATTTTACCTCGTTTTCAGAGAATGTTTTAATTGCTTATTTTCAAGAACTTGCTGAAAAAAATGAAATCACCAACATTATGGACACATTATTCTATTATAAAAACGTTTTAAACATTAAACATAGCATTGACATATCTAGATATAAGAAGTTCCATACTTTTTTAAGGCGTAAATCGGAATGATGTATAGAAAAGAAATCCAAAACATTTTCTCCAGAAGAAATCAGAACTTTTATAGACGAAGCACCAGATAATCAGTTCCTTTAATATTATGTTAATACGTTCCATTTTTGTTCAAATAAATAATTTTTTTAAGTGTGTTGTTTATTTATAAATGGTCGTAGAAAAAATAGCATATGCAACTCTCATGTAATGGCTATTAATACATAATCGTTGCATAATATACCTACTATTGTTAAATGTGGTAAATTATCTACTTTTGTTTCCTTTAATATTTGATCGGTCGTTTAAAACTGTATTTTTGTAAATAAAGTGTTCGAGGTTGAAATGATAATAATTTTTGTGTGTCTACCGTTTTATGAGTACCTACTGCATTCGGAGACATTACATATGTACTTAAATACGAGTATAAATTGAATTAAGAACTCATTTATTACAAATTAAAGATAAACTTTCCTCAAATTAAGAAATTATTTTGTTGAATTTGAATAATAAACTACTTGCGCTGAAAACTCTTGAGGTAGAAGCAACTTTCCGTGATTTAATTTTTTATAGGGTTGTAATCAACAGTCCTTTCGTCTGTATAAACCAAATTCTATTGTCTGTTATTTCATGTATGTATGTTATTTCACAACAATGAAATAGTGTCTTGTTTTGGAGATGTTTAGGTATAATAAATATAGGAACTTATCTATGGATTTGTGGAAATATAGGAATTTTATGCCCATACAAAAATGTTTCTACCTTTAATGTTAACGCAGTTATTTCAGGACAAAATAACACAAGCACAACATAAAATGGAACAAAATTGCTAAATTTTGTTCTATTGCCAGTCACTTGAAAAGATTTAAAAATTGCCAAAAAAATCATCGTAACTATCATAACAAAACGATTGTTCGTATAATTCGTTATCCTTTTTACTATTATCGATAAACTCACAGCTGTGGCACGCCGTAGCGCCCTGCGCGCTTTACGTCGCATACAAAGAGCGCTTACGTCATACAACGTTTGAATTCGGCACCAGGGCCTTATATTTGCCGTAGGTAATGAGATTAGTCCCCGACTCAGGTATATTGTGATCGCGAACGCTAATAACGACGATGTAACGTAAACAATGTCATTCTCGCGAAGAGCCGGATTCCGGTGGTCCTCCGGGTCAAGATACCTGACCGTCGGAGTCAAGAAACTTATTAGAATAGGTCGTGAACTTCGGTTGCTCCCGTTTCGCCTAAACGAGAAGCGTCAGGGCCGACTGAATTCGGTGGCAATGTATTCCTGTGAATTGATTACTGCTAGAATTCCTTTTAGTATAGCTCTGACGTTATGGCTCACAATAGACTTACAAGGAAATAGTGGCAAGTGTTAAATTAATTAATCGATTAATTAATTAATTTAATTAATTAATATAATTAATTAAATTAATTAATCAATTTAATTAATTAATTTGATTAATTATTATAATTAATTAATTAATTTAATTAATTATTATAATTAATTAATTTAATTAATTAGTTCTAAGTTAAATTAATTAATTATTAATCGATTTTCTCAACGGGGTTAAGGGGGTAAATACAATTGGACGGGCTAAAATTGCGCATTAAAAAACATTTTTTTTTACCAAGAAGGTTTTATTTAATCATTACAAAACTTAGTATATTTGTTAAGATAAGAATGAGGAATTCAAAAAAAAATTGTTTTTATTTTTCAGAACAAAATAGCGTCTGCACGCTGGCGCAAAGTGGACATACAAAAAAACGGCAACCACTCTGGACGTCGTAATTTTCAGTAATTTTCATCTGTAACAGTCCAGGAAATAAAATTTATGTTAAAAATACATATAATTTGTCGGTAAACCTCAAAAAATTAAAAAAATCTACGTTTGGCAGAAGTTTTTCGAGAAAATCGGTGATTTTCCGTATTTTTTCAGACACGTTTGCATTAATAATTAAATTTTGCAACATAAAATTCCAAAACAGGTTTACAGACAAGCTAAGAGTATAAAGAAGAAACCCTGAAAGTTTCAGCCAAATCGGCCGAGTAGTTTTTGAGTAATCGTGGTTGCCAATTTTGAAAATGTTTTGAGTAAAATTTGTTTAAAGTTTTGACTACCGAAAAATGGTACTTACGACTCAGTAAGCGATTCCAGGGGCGTACAAAAGGCCTTCAATCTCTTCGTACGTGCTGTTATTCATCCGTTGTATTATGTATATAATACTCTCAGGTACACAAATCTGACCTTAGGTATTTCAAAGTAAGATACAATAGATAAAACTTTCACTAGGGCCGACCGCTCTCGTATACCTGCTGCGCTTTTTTGAAAAAATGACGAAAAAAAATATCGAATTTCGCTCTGAAACTTTCACGAGCGTATTCTACGGGAAATTTCCTAACTTTTTAAAGACAAAAAAATCGATTTTTTTGTCCACATAATTGTATTTACCCCCTTAAGACATTCAGGAAGAGCAGCCAATATTGATAAGACGTTTAAATGTTTTACTAACATCATTATTAAGTATTAAATGCTTTGATGGTAAAACAGAGAAATCGATATGTAGAGAAATCGAAATCTATCTTCTACATATTTTCAAACCATTGTAGACCTCCTTATTTAGATCTTTTAGTCATGTTGGAATTTTGGAATTTCTGAAACGAGCGAGGTGGTCACATTTAACTAAAAGAGATACAGGATTGCCTAATTTACAAAAAGAGTTACGCATTTTTATGCCATTGGAAAATATGAAAAGAAAGTGATGATACATTGCATAGTTCCTGAAATATCCTGAAAAAACTGAAAACATTTTTATTACTGATTGTGAGTAAATGTAATGAATTTGGTATGATTATATAAACCAATATGCTGAATCTATTGTGGATTTAAGACATTTTCCAGGCCTACTAGATCTTCATGTTTTTATAGGCAAGTTTCGATTTTAGTTAGTCTCAATTTACAAACGTTAATGGGTTTTCAATAATTAAACAATATTCTATTTTAAATTTTGATATAAAATAAAGTAGGTACCTATTGTTTAGTATTATTAAACTTTTTTTATGGCACAAGTAGTTATATTTAATTTAGATATATATATTTTTTTTAATTATTACAAATAAAGGTTAAATTTATACTCGTGTATAATAAATTAATTTTAGTTTCATCTCTTCGGTTGAAAATATCAATTATTTACATTAAAATAAAATATTGTGGACGTTTAACAAATTGTATTAAATATTTAAATATAAAGAGGTACATATTTTAACCATGTTTAACTGAAATGTTAAAATAAAAAAAGTAGAATAAAATATACATTTATGAATGATTATTAATACCTGTGTGAGTATGAATGGCAGTAGAGAAAATATGGTGTACTACTGGTAATGAAAATTGTATTAATGGTTACGTAACATAATAAAAGGGGTAATATACCGAGTGTCAACGAGATCGTGTATGGATATTCTTTATTAAGGGAAGAATACTTTGAAATTTGGAGACTTTGTTCTTCAAATATCCCCAGTGAGGGATCAAAAAATCAAGAGGGGTGAGGTCAGGTGTCGTTGTTGGCCACTCTCTTGTAGCTCCATCACGTGCATCGTTCATGGGAATAGTGAAACTTTGAAAACTCCTGTTCAAAATGAAGAAGACCTACGAAATAGAATAGTTGATTCTTGTTTGATGATCAAAAATACATCAGGTATTTTCGATAGAGTACGTAACTCAATGAATATTCATGGGAATAGTATCGGTTCAATTCCATTTGAAAAAAAGTTGCCCCCTTACCCACGGGGAGAGGAGGAGGGTAAATATAATTTATTTCTACGTGGTTGAATAGAAGTTTTTAAAGCATTAAACTTTTTTTCTTATAATTTTCTTCGTTTTGAGTGAGTTTTTCCAAAGGTAATCGCACATTCATACACATTCCGACACGTAATACCGTGCATTGTTTAAGAATAAAAATAGGTACCTAATATGATTTTTTAAATAATTTTTTTTTGCAAAAATTGCAAGAATGAAAGTTGTTCCTTTTTGACAATGTGGATAAATTGCTCTAAATAGTCTATAGAGCTGAATAGTCTCGAACAGGATTCGCATAATGGGGAATTTTATTTGAGCACCAGAATAATTATTAAGCACCATTTTTATTTTGTGACAATTTTTGTACTGTGCCACCTAAGTAATAATTGGAAATCAATATTAATAAATAAGAACCAAAATACGCCACCGGAAATTCATTCTTTTAACACTAAGAATGTTACAAGAATAGTAAGCGAATACCTAAAGTAATAAATAAGTTCCAAAATCATTTAACGGCCTCCAAAGTTAACCATTAATGGTGTACAGGCTTAAAACAATAAAAAATACCAATAATACAAATATTTCTCAAAAATTGAAAATATGGTTGAACACCAAATATAATAAGTGAAGACGGTTCTCACTTCCACCAAGGTACCACAGGCATTGTGCATTGCATGTATCCACCAAGTTGCGAGCACTTGGTGGACTTTTGTGAGATATGGTAATGGTAACGGCTTTTGTGAGATATTTTCAAAAAAATGAATTGAAGGCTCCATACGAGGTGTGATTTAAGGATGAAATAACCGAACTGCTGTCATAACACTTTTTATTCGTTATCAATTGCAGTAGCAACTTTTTCGCCTGCAATGTATTCCCCTTAGGGATCTCTACACCGCTCCATACGACTTTTCCATTGTTGAAAGCAGTGCTGGAAGTCCGCTTCTGTCAGCTGATTCAGAACCTCCGTCGCTTTTGCTTTAACCGCTTCCACACTTCTTGTCATCACAAGTAATCACCGTATCTAACAGGCCTGGATCAGTGTCAATGTTGTTTAGAATGCCAGCGCAAATGTTCATTGTTGATTCCTTTTGCTCGGAAGTGAGGAGTTTTTGCACCATTTTTGCGTAAACTTTGCACATGTTGAACGATTACGAGGAAACCTCCCGTTGAAAAGTTATTGGCAATAATGTGTTACGCCCTTTGCCATTGACTTTATATGGAAGAAGGGCTTAACTCATTTATCAACCTAACCTAACCTAACCTAACACCTAATAACAAAAATATATTCTTTTATTCTAATTGAATATTTACAAGTATTCAGGTTTAAATTGAGTTTTTTATACATTTGATGAGTTCTTCAAACGGATCCAAGTTCTTCTGTTTGATTTGTTGGCGCCACAAGTACTTGCACAAGTGCAAAGAAATCAAACAGAAGAATTTGGATCCGTTTGAAGGACTCATCAAATGTATAAAATCTCAATTTAAACCTGAATACTTCTAAATACTTAATTAGAATAAAAGAATATTTTTTGTTATTTAGGTTAGGTTACGTTAGGTTAGGTTAGGGCTGTGTTCAGCGAATGGTCGAACTCGTCGAATTCGTTCAGCGAGAAAGATACTTCAGTGGTCCGCCCAATCAGCCGATTGGGAAAGTTGGTCGGAATTTGAAATGTAACTTCGGTGGTCGAGATCGTTCAGCGAAGGAACTCTGTTCCTACTACTCTGTACCTAGTCTAACTACATTTAATTATAAGCAATTTTAAATTTTTCATGAACAATATTCTAGTTCATGTATGAGGGTAGCTATCGAATTTATTTTCTGTGTAGCCTCTCCTTCATGGTCCTTATTTAGTTATTGTACATTAAGGTTATGTGTGCTATAATTTATCAAAGTAGAAAAACCCGTTCAGCGAATTGTTCGACGTGGAATGTCTGACTACCATGGTCGGACTATTCGCTGAACACAGCCTAGGTGGTGTTAGGTTAGTTTAGGTTCGTTGATAAATGAGTATAAATTCTTCCATATAAAGTCATTGGCAAAGGGCGTAACACATTATTGTCCATAACTTTTCAACGGGAGGTTGCTCGCCCCCGACCCCCAACAATATGTTCCTCTACTCAAGGGCTTTCCATCAAGGTACCACACCCTCGGGGGGGGGGAGGTCCTAAATACTATAGTGCAACCATGACGTCGTAGTTGTTTGAGAAAATGGCTGAAAAAAAATGAAACATCACAGAGCAGCAATTCGTGTGAATAGTTCGTCCTGTCGGAGCGAAAAAAAAAAAAGTAGTGACCTTTTTATCAAGCATATTCGGGTCATTCTTTTTACAAACCGCCGAAATGCACACCGAATGACACTTGACATTTTAAAATCGTTCAAAAAATTTTTTGTAATATCTATACGTAATATTAATCGACACGTATTTCAGGATTTTGCCCAAAAAAATGTATTATTTATTTTATTTCGGAAATATGAATGTATGAAGTTTCGATAATTTACTACATTTTCATAAGTCTTTTCCGGGTTGAAATTTATTATCTACCGTTGTAATATTCGGTTTCGTGTCGGGTTTTTTTTATTCGCTATTTTTTTACCTACACTTTCAGGGAATATAAGAGAATTTTTCTAAACAAAAAAAAAAGAGTTAATAATAATTTAATTGTTTAAATTGTTTTTTTCATACCCGCCCCCCAAGTTAAATGAATTGCAAAAAATACTATTATCTTCTCCATATTCTTATCTACAAATAACGTAAAAATGAAGATAGTGTTATTTTTAGATCGCGAGTTATTAAATAATTGCGAACGCAAGTCACATGGCGCGATATGAAGCGCAGCGTTCGGACGCGCCCAAGTGCAAAGCCCAAGCGACAACAAGCTTGAAGCTGTGGCTGAATGCACTGTTAATAACAAATGCTGTCATTCCGTTGTTCGGAAGCGAAGCAGACACATACTGTTATTATAATCATATTATTTTATTCAGTGACAAACTTCTAGTTTTTTGAAATACACTCAACATCCACATATCCGAACTTTTCCGTTCCGCAAACTTCCACATTTCCGAACTCTCGTCACCTCGGGATAACCGGACTGCTGGCGCATGCGCAAAGGGTTTTTCTGGCTCATTCTAGTGCTTTTCTTTGTTTTTCGAGGTTTTTATGCAAATGTAATACATACATACATACATGTGTACATGTTAATAAAAGAACGTTTTTTTAAACAAAAAAAATGTCAGGGCCAAAGGAGAGAGTGATGCAGGTAATTATTTTGTAATTCAAAGTAAAGGTTTGTTTTATTGAACATTTTGTTGACGTAACCTATAATAATTTAAAACTGAAATGAAAAATGATGAGAAAATATGTATTTTTAAGAAAACCGTGATACAAAACAAACATTATTGTACTGTTTATTTGCAGAGAAAAGAGCCTGCTAAGAGGCTAACCTCGGAGCAAAAGCTGGATCCGATAAATCACGCAAAAAATGGTGTTAAAAATGTTGAACTATGTAAGATGTATAATATTTGTAAATCGTCAGTCGCAGAAATTCTTGGGAAAAAAGAAATTTACTTGTCGGAAGTTGAAAAAAGACGAAAATTGAGTGGACGGATTGACACAAAAAAGTGCACCGATACTTATGATACGCCATTTGAAATAAGTGTTTTCCACAGGTTTGTACAAAGAAGAACTCTTGTCTCAGGTGTGCTGCTGAGGGAAGGCGATTTCCTCTTTTGCTGAATTCTGTGACAATCGAAATGTTTGATAACAATCGCATTATTGTGTTTACATTTTGTTTTCTCATTTCAAATTTCGCGGTTTTTTGTCGTCAACCAATCAGCGACAAGTTCGGTTGTGTGGAAGTACAAGTTCGGAAAGATCGTGAGAAAAAGTTCGGAAATATCGTGAGTTCGGAAATTTGGAGTTCGGATATGTGGATGTTGAGTGTACCAAAATCTTCGAAATCATTTAGTGGTTCGAATATTCGAACAGATCGATGTTTTAATCCTTTCGATTTCCTTTCCCCTCGAAAAATCAAAAGTCTTCAAAAAGTTTCAAAGATAGATTTAGTGGAACTTCATTTACCAGTGACGGACGAATCCTTTAAACAAAAAATCTGTAGTGATTGCCGTATTAAAGTTTCTAAATTAAAGAAAAATCCCGAGAAAAGTTCAGAAGTAAGTTGTACTTTTTCTTGCAAATTTCTGTACTACAATACTATACACTGAGAAAAAAATACCATTTTTATTGGTAAAAATACGCAGAAGTACTTTAATAGAAAGTATCATTTCAATTGGTAACCAGTACTATTTAATTAGTACTAATTATTATTTATGTGGTACGATTACCATTTAAAATGGGACTCTACAACTTAATCACCTCTGTGTTTTTTTACCATTAACAATGATAGTTTTTACTGTTATTTTTTCTCAGTGTGTAATACAAAGCCTACAATTTCCTACAGTCAAAGGAATAAATTGTAATACTACATGCTTACTGAACTATGTACGTATTATATTGTTTTTAGAATGATGAAATATTGTAATCCCTTAGTATCAAAGTTTGAAATAAAACTTCAGTTTCAAAAAAACTTGAAAGTTTCAAATAAAACTGCTTTCATTTGCATTAAATTCATTAAATGTTATCCTTAAATATAATTAGCTTTCAAACTGCAAGGCAAAACATAACTATAATAGAAAAACAGGCGAGATCGTCATAATTCTCTGCCGCCAGCGGAGCGCGCTGCAAGACTTGCGCTCAAAAATATTTAATAACAATGGTTTGAAAAATTACACTATCTTTATTTTTACAGTATTTGTAGATAAGATTATGGAGAAGATAATAATATTTTTTGTAATTCATTTAACTTGGGGGGTATGAAAAAACAATTTAAACAAAACAAAAACTTTTTTTTGTTTAGAAAAAAAATTCTCTTATACTAATTCCCTGAAAGTGTATGTGAAAAAATAGCGAATAAAAAAAACCCGACACGATTCCGATTATTACAACTGTTGATAATAAATTTCAAACCGGAAGAGATTTATGAAAATGTAGCAAAAATTATTGAAACTTCATACATTCATATTTCCGATATAAAATGTTTTTGAGCTAAATCCTGAAATACGTGTCGATTAATATTACATGCACATGTCATAAAAAATTATCTTATTTTAAGAAGTCATTTTTTTTTGTTCCGAAATCCATGCGATTTGTAAAAGAATGAATGACCCATTCGCTACTTTACGAATACACTGTGCAGTGTGTGAGGACATTTCATAAATGGACGCTCGGCTCCGTTAAAAATGACGTGGTTTGGAGATTGAAGAGCCGCCGCAGCGTATTTCTCTAAAAGCGGCGGTCAGACTAGGCTGCTTTACCAGCCGCTGATGGCTGCTGGCTATAGCATCCACAGCAAGCAGCGGCTGGTTTGGGTTCACATTCGTGCGGTATTTTTGCTGCTGCCAGCGAGAAGAATCAGTTTTGATTTGATTATACTAGTGAAATGTATGGCTTCTGTGGCTCCACGGAGAGAGTTGTTGCTACAACTATTAAAACTGGGAGTGAAAGAGCTTTGTCAAGAAGTTTTGTTGAAGAAAAAAAGAAAACACGCATTTGGGTTAGGGACTGGATAAGTCGTAGAAATGAATTAGGGGCTTCATCAAGACTTTTTAGAGAGCTTGCAGGCGAGGACCCTGCATCCGCCATTATTGGGTGTGGATATTCACTAGTTTACTTGCAAAATAAAATTAACAGCGCCACTAGCCACTAGCAGTGCGCGTGCAAGGGTTCACATTAGGCGATTCAAGCGCTGTTAACAGCGTGAAGGGAGTCACGTGACCAACTAGCGGCTACTAAAGTTGAACATGCGCTACTCAACCAGCCGCTGGTAATTTTATTCGCCGGCTAGAAAAGCAGCGGCTGCTGGGACTTCACACTGCGCTGTTAGCAGCCAGCAGCCACCAGCGGCTGGTAAAGCAGCCTAGTCTGACCGCCGCTTAAAGGAGAGACGGCTTGCGGAGAAGCAGAGGGACCGCGCGATGAGAGCGCCGCCGCGCGTCGCGCTCGCGAATGTGTGTATCGGGGTGACCCACTCAGGTCAGACCGGTGCGCCCGTAAGTAATCTCCTTATATATCATCTCGCCGGCTTAGGCCGGTTTCTTCCACTTCATTTTTAGTAATGGGGGCTCTTATTGGATCCCGAGGCTCACTAGATTCAATTCGCGACGGTCTATTCCATTATTCATAGCACACTTACACCGTTTCGGTATACAGTGTGACGCTATAAAATAGGTATAGGTACGTACTTACCTATTAATAATTTACACTAGCTTCTACATGAATTTCTCCATGCATTAAGGGAGGCATACCAATTAGAAAGGCATATTTTCAGAAATTTTTTAAGGTAATAATAATAGAAATATTTTTTTGAAACTTTAGGATATTGTTACACAAGTATTGCAGTTTGCATAAAAAAATGTATTTAGTATTTTTTTTTTCAAAATGGCGCATATATAGAGCGATACGTGAAACCCCTTTCGAAATCTGCGTCGAAAACGACGGCCGCAATTTTAATCTGAAACATAAAAATAAAGTTTATTCTTACAGTAAACACGGTGGCGGCTCGTGGGTGTGTTACATTGTGGGCACAGGGTGTGTCAGTAGGATTACTTATTAGCTACCAATGGTGCCGCAGGCGAAAATTTTTAAAATTTTCAAGGTCATGCGTTTTACTGACACTTCAGAATTTCAATGAAAAATTCTTTTATACAAAAATATACTTTCACAAGAATGATTTTTGGGATTTGGTAGCTTTTTGAAATAATATTTAGTCACGAATATTGAGGGCTTAAATATATTAAAATAATGGGTGGCAACATGTGAAAAAAATTTGATATAGGTATCTTACCGTTATTTGTAGAGGAAATCAGCTCGCCTATCCTTATTGTTCACAAAAATGTTAATCGCCTTTTCATTAAAGTCCCGGATTTGTTTCACAAAATTTAATACAATTAATTATTTGGTTTAAAATATGTCTGTTTTTATCATTTTCATTGTGACGTCTTATATTTTCACGATAAGCACTATCAAGCTGTTGCCTTATGTCTACCTTTCCCAACACACTAAAATCTAAGATGTTATGCAAATGTTTTTCATTGTAGCTAGCATGTTTCTTAGCTCGTTCATTTAAATGTTTTAAATCACTCACCCCTTCTTGAGTCCATGCACTTCGGTTGCCACCCATCACTAAACAAATAAAACAAAACAGTTTGTTTGTTCTAGGACACATAACCACTTAAATCTGTCGTAGACACTACTATTAAAATTTCGTGAATAATTTCGCAATTTTCCTACGTCTGTTTTGGAAATAATCAAATCGGGTATCGGCCTTCCTAACCGTCTAATTTCCGTTCGGATCTCGTATGTAATATCTTTATTAGTCAATAAAAAGTCCACCGAATTCATTTTGAAACGTTTCACAATCAAAAACAGTAAAAACACACTTCTCAGCGAAGAAAATAAACAATCACTAAAAATAATTGAAAATAAACAAGGTCACTCAACAAGTGTGACCCGTTCAGCTGATTTTCGAACGATTTAACGACGTCTGTCTGCTGCAATTGTCTCCAAACATACCAGCCACCGAAAAAGCCCGATTAAAAACGAGGGCTGGGATACCATGTGCCCTCGGCCACGCGCGCGAAATGCGACTACGGTGGCTTGATGCGAATTCAGACTAGGGTGGCTCGGTGCTCGATCGATAGTCTATCATGTGTATGTAAGATGTGATAAAAATCATTATTTGTGGTATAAAAGGAATAATAATTAGAATATGAATAGTTTGTCGTATACAATTAATTGATATTATTGTAAGAGTAATTTATAGTAAATTAACACAAAAGAAATTTTTTTCTATTGAAATTTGGGCTGGGCACATGCCCCTGTGCCCTTTATCACCAGCCGCCACTGAGTAAACATTATTTTCTAGAATATGTACCTAAATTACATGTATTAAAATTATGCCTGTTTAATAAATAAATTATGAAAAATTTAAAAATGACCTATTTTTTAACTGTTTTTTTTTTGTTATAAATAAATACTTTTTTTTAAATATTTTATAATCAATTAGGTATATACACTTCCGAATTGCATAAGGAATGTATGTGCAATATTTCAGCAAGATCGGTTGGATAGTTTTTGCGTAGTTTTCTACGCACGTTGAAAAAAACATAAGTTGTGGGAAAACCCGTTTAAAGTTTGTAGAATAGAAAACTGGAATAAAGTATAAGAAAGCATTGACTTAAGGTTTCGCATTCATACAATATTTTTAAAACAGCCCAATGTTGCCAGCTTTCAAGATCTTCCAATAGCTAGAAAGTGGGGGAACAGAAAGAAAAAGCGAGAGCGCACATTGGTTCAGAACGACAATTTAGCTTCAGATAATTTGTTATCAGAAAACTAAAAAGCATTTTTTCTCAGTAAAGTCGCGTTACGCTGTACTAGGGTTTGCGAACTTGTCAAAAAGATATTCCAAGCAAATATGTACACTGGCAACCTACGTACAATAATGTAAAGGCGAAGTTTAAATGCAAGGAAGTGCTATAATTGTTTATCACCTGCAAAATAGTTACAAATATCTATCAACAGTTAAACATTGTCAATATTCGTTCGGAAATATTTTCTTGATAATCTTCAAAATTAAAATTTCTTCGTAGGTAACTGTAAACTGCTGAAGTTTTTGCACTGTAGTCCTTCTCTGCGCCATATGTCAAAGAGCTCTCTTCGCACTACTTCGCCCACAACAACTGGAAATCAAAATACAAAAGCAGGTCAAAGCAGGTTGTCGTTTATGTTGCATCTACTACAGTAAGAGTAGTAGAAGCACATGCAAGCCAGAACAGCTCCTGCCGTTACGTTCCAAGTGGTATAGCTTATGTTAGACATATACATACGGACTGTTTGCTTAGTTTACAGAAAGCACTTACACGTAGCGACAAGTCTGAACTATTAATGTAACAATCGCAAAAAAACTTACATACCTTGGGCCATACGATCCATTTTGTAACAAGTTTAACTGGCAACAGAAACACCTTGGCGAATGATGAGAACCGTACAACTTTGCGTAATAAGCCCGCGATCTAAAAACAGCAAACTTCACAGGGCGCTTACTTATTTACCTATGCGTAATTCAAATGAAACTCGTTCTCGATTAGTATTATTTTAGCCTTCGTCGACGTAACTGGCGTCTACTTGGCTGGATACACGCGCATGCCTGTAGGGACTTTTCCGAAGCTAGGTCACCTGGCATAACCAATGTGGAGCGCCCCTCCGAACGCTCAGATTTTCGTATACTTGCAGCGCCGGCGCCGGCCCTAACGCGGGCTCGTCATCAAAGGTACCATAAAAGGTAACTCTGGAACGAGTTCGAATTTCATTCTAAAATTTTACAGGAATATTTTTGGAACATACAACCATTTTATGAAAAAAAAAACATAGATTTTTTTCGAAATTCTAATTGGTATGTCCCCTTTAAGGGGTTACATGGGTTGCAGAGGCCAAAAAAAGCTCATTTTCTGTTTTTTTTTTTTATTATTTACATATAAGGAATGTAATTTATTACTGATTTTTTTTAATACATACATGTAAGGGAACGTACCCATGCTACGTGACCCATTTTTTACAATTTTATACCCCCTCCCCCCCCCACGGTGACCATCCGTAGTATATGCCAAGACCCCCCCCCCTCCCCCCTCTAGTTTTCACGTAGTAATTCATAAATATGGTTTTAAATCATTTTTTGCAAACAGAATTTAAAAAAAAAATAATTTGGCTCATATTTGTCTTTATTAATACGGCGATTGCCGCGTGACGCCAAGAGTGCGTGCATATATAGCGAAAAAACGCAAGATTTCCCTAGAGGATACAGTCTACGTGACGAAAACCTAAGCCGCCCCCACGCCCCTGTGACCAAGCGTGGTATTTTGGAAACCCCCCTCCCCCTGAAGGGGTCACGTAGTATGGGTACGTTCCCTAAAGTAACTTTTAAACTACAATTTGCCAAATTTGGACGATAAAATTCCGAGAATTAAGCCAGTTATAGCCAGTTTTCGGAAACATCTTGAAAAAAAGGTGGTTTGCGATGGACAGGATTACTCACGACTGCTTCATCTGAAAAGAAATACCTTCTTTTAGTATGAAAGTAAAACTCGTCCTTTGACGAAGGATTTAAAAAAAATGAAAACTGAATTTTTGTGAGAGGTTTTAGCACAAAGTGCACTTTCCGGGTAAAATTTTCGGTATTTATTACCTTATAATTTTTTTTGTAGTTGAAGGAAAAAAATCCTTCGTTCAAAAGAAGTGTGCAAAATTTGAGCGAGATCGGTCGATTAGTTTTCGATAAATCTTGTCCACAGATTTTGAAGTGTGTTTCGAGAAAAACGCGTTTAAAGTTTTGTGTAGCTAAAAAGTGACTAATTTTTTTTTTTCAAACTTACATAGAATCGTCTATTCCAGTTCCATAAAGCAAAGGTCTGCTGCGCTCATAATATCCAGGGCTAGAGCATCCAATCCCGGAGGGGAAAAGTCAATCCCGGGAATCGTGATCTTAATTTGACTGAACCCGGGATCCCGGGATTATCAGGAATCCCGGAAAAATTGTGTAAAATCGAGATATCTCGGAAATATCTATTTCTAAAATTATAATAAATATTTTATAAATTAATCCCAAACAATATTTCCTCTATTTTCTTAATATAACATTGTACTTAGATTGTGTACATTTAAAACAGAAACCCATGTTATTTCATAAATAAACAAAGCTAAAAAAAGCAATCAACAAATTTATATAAAAAAAACAAGATCAAAAAATTATTTTTTCTCCCTGCCTTTGTTTTTGAATAATGACCTCATACTGGCAATTTCATCTAACGTATCGTCAGCAAGTGAGGATCTGAATTTTGTGCAGGGAGCTACTGCTGCAGAAAATACCCTCTCTGATTCGATACTTGTGGGCTTAATTCTTAAAAGAAACTCATAGGTAAACCATTTGAAGGTAACTTCCACGATTGCTCCCTTTTTCAAAAAGTGTGAACCCACGTGGTGTCGGTAACAGGCTAGTAAAACGTAAACTATGTAAAGTGCTTTGTAAATGAATCCCGAAAATCCCGGGATTGAAATCTTCATTTCCCAGGAATTTCGGTATTGAAAATAATGTTCGGGATCCCCGGATTGGATGCCCTATCCAGGGTGTCCTTTTGCTCCTGTCTGAGACGAATTCTTCCGTTTCGATTTGCATTATCAGCTTTTTCCTCGGCTATTAACACACGATGCTCATATTCTTTACGCGCATATTTTATCACTGCAAAAATCGCGACATTGCAGTATCTACTGTGGTTTATAACATCGCAATATTCAGACTTTCTCACATTACTTGAAGAAAGCGTTCGTTTAACGTATTCTGTTTGTAAAATGACATTTCAGTGCAACAAAAAACGAGATGTAGACATATATATTAATTCAAAAACGCTTATTCATAATATTACAGTCATAAGTCCCTAGTGATATTGAGGATTAGGTACTCATATTAATTTCATTTGAAGATTGAAATTTGGTGGAAATTCCATCTAATGTCCATCCATCAGTGTGATTATATTATAATTACTATGGCTATATGTCACTCAGTATCAGTAATTCTGTCTTTATTTGAACCGGCGATATTGAATATTAAAGGTTGATTATAATGCCGCATTTTACAAAGTTTACCCGACATTGGCGCATTCACCATATTTTTAAATGCATAATAGGTACTCCGACTATACTAGGGTAGGAAATTGCAGCATTACATATTGGCGATACATGTGTAGAAGAGAATAAGTTAAAAGACACCAGTAAGGACAGACAAAGACAGTTAGATGCACCAGTGTTTCACGCTTGTGTACTTTGTGTGAAACGTATGACGTAAAACGTTACCTGCGCGTCAGAAACTGGAATGTGGAGGTGGATAGACACCGCCCATCACCTAACGAACTTGAGTGAGTACTTCTCTGTACTTTTTCGCAGCGGTGAGAGTGCACATCGACAGCTATATGAAACGAAATTCTTACGTAATTCTGACTTAAAATTATCCCATACACTTAAAAGAAGTGTACGAACATAATTGTATTTATTTTCAAATTTTTGTATTGCTTAACTAACCAGTCTGCAAGAAAATAAAATTGAAGTTCTATAAAAAATAAAAATATATAAATATAAATCAACCCGGTTATAAGACGAAAGAAAGAAAAAATGCCTATTGAATAAGTGGTTCAAAATGTCGCCCCTTTGTTCTTCGCAAAACCCTGGTCTATCGTAAAACTCAGTTCTTACGCGTTCTAATATTTCTTAAGCGTAACAATTTAGGACTTGTACAATTCTGGCCCGTAAATCATTTAAATTTCGTGGTCTTTCATGTTCATGTCCGTAAACAGTTTGTTATATTTGTTAAATATTTGTTTGCATTTAAGGAACCGTTTATAAAAAATGGCCGAACGATGGAATCGCCTAAAATACCAACTGCGTACGCAAGGAATGATCAAGTGTTTTTTTTCCGTAGACCAATAACGATATAATAATTCAATTCACACGTGCGCATTATAATTTATGGGCGGGGCGTCCCGCCTACATATTTTATTGCTACCCTATCACGAAAGACAGAGAATAACGCCCATAGAGTTTTAAAATGACATGTTAGTCTGGCAACTATGGATATAATATTTCTCTGTCAGTTCCTCTATCTGTCAGAGTTTATTCTTTTCTTATTTATTAATGCTCGGCTTTGAAATCTTGCACTTTCCTATAGTGTATAATATTTAGCGGTTGAGCTATATAATATTTCACAACTTTTTATAAAGCAACATATTTTGCATATACAAGTAAACAAAAAAATAAATAAAATCGCTGACTGTGGAATGATTTTAAAAATAATGATTTTTATTAAAGCTACAAAATACGAGTTAGTTTGGTGACCTTTGCTTGGCAAAGGGTACAAAAAATATGATTATATAAAAATGAAGCTATAAGTATTAATCACTTTTATTACATTTAGGTACTGTTGTTTATAAAAAGCGAATATTGGCTTATTCAATAATCATTATATTAAATTACATGAAAGTAGCAGTAAAAAAAGTAAATTTTAGCTGAGATTGAAATTTAATGAAAAGTTGATATATTCCATTAGAAAAAATTTTTAGAAAAAAAATTAGAAAAAATTGCTGGGAATGAAATGATGTACTCAGTTTAGCATTTTCGAACAAATTAGCCTCGTGTACTGTGTTTTTCATTTATTTTTTTTGTGTTTATAAACAACCTCCGTTCTACATTTGGCTCTTCGGTTAAACATACAGGTATACACGACCTTTAATTCCCGACACATCGCATTGTATAGTGTGGGCCAAAACGTTCGCAACAAATGCGAAAACTTTTTGTTATTGCGATATTGAAACTTTTTATTATTTTTTTGGGGGTTCGTTTCTGCGTGTCCGAGAGCCTAAAAATCAATTTTGATACATGTCACGTGACCACTAATGTGGTAGCAATTGTGAAAAACTAACACGGAAAGTGAGGTTAGATGACGAGATATTAAGAAAAGTTGTTTGAAAAAGTTTAGTCTGTAATTTTTTCGTTCAAAAAATGTTCGAATACTTTTTATCAGATAGAACACTATTTCTAAAATATTTGTCGCAAACTCTAAGGAATTTTTCTCTTTACCCATACATTACAATAGCAATAACCATTGCAACAACGTGAGCAATAAATAAAAGCTGTTTTTAAATTTATTCTTGTTATTTGGTTAAAGTCCTTAGATTTTGCGACAAATATTTTAGAAATAGTGTTTTCCTATTGTTCTAGTACTATTTGCTAAAAAATATTTTTTGAACAAAAAAAAAAATTGAAAAACTGGTTTACAATTGTCTACTTGAACGTTTGCATACAGATCAAAAACTGTATTCTAAACAACTTTATCAAATACATTTTCTTGTTATTTTGTCATCTAACCTCATTTTTCTCGATCATGCTAGTTTTTTCAAAATTGACACCATGTGGTAGTCACGTGACGTGTCAAAAATTTATACCTGCTGATTAGTAAAAGACCATTGACCCACACTGTATAAGCTGCCCTATTCGAAAAGTCGCGTGAATTAATATATATTTTTGGTATGACCGATTGTTAGAAAATTTAAAGTATACCTACTATTCGTAATAATTATAAAACGATTGCATAAATAAATTTGTCTGAAATTATGTGTAATCAAGCTTTTACTTATTCGAGAAATGAGTGAAACACGCATTTTATTCCAATTAAAACTGCTAACCAATGTTTTCTAATACTTCAAAACATAAAACGTTTAATTTTTTTAATAGATATACATATGTATTTTTTTTACGCTTGTGTCTCAAGTATTTCTTTTTTTTACATGTACTCAAATTTCTCTTTTTCGCTTTAAGTGCAGCACCATATTTATTTCAGTTGGACAGATTCCTATCTCAAATATCAGAGAAACCTATCTGGTTGAAGACTGTTCGCTCGCATTTTGCTGGCGACTGTACCTACTCGTAGGTTGATTAAGTTTCATTAAAGTACAATAACAGTAAGGCATTTATGCACGGCGTTAGTTCCATGACAAATTTTCTCGATGGATTTGCAACCAACAAACGGTTATTTATTACTGTAAACGAACCTATTGTGTCTTCATTAGCGAAATGACTTCGCTATGAGAATGGAATCGTATATCGCGAATGGAAAACGAACCTTTGGATGCTGCATTGCCTCACATGAACTACAGAACGATTCAAATTACGACATGCTTATCAGAGTCATTTGCCGATTTGAAGTAGTTATTTTACTGATATTATTTTTGTCATTAGTAGTGTTTACAGTTCAACATGTAACCGTTACGAGATCAGAGTTTTATTTATAGATGAAGATGGCAAAACGTGATCCTTCTTGTCACTAGCAGCTGGATGACAATTTTAACTATGGTATTATGGACACACACGCCTTAACTCACGGTAAAAACCGATATATCTAACTTTTTTTCATTATTTGTTTGTTACAGTGTAGTCATCGGAGTTGATATAATAGAAAATAGTAATAAAACTTATGATGTAAATGAAAATGAAAATCTTATGATGTAAAGTTTTCACGTCCACTTATTGTTTATATTTGTCAAAAATTCACTTCATTTGGGACTTCGCTTTATTCACGAAACGTCGGCCTTTAATTGTAACTTCTGTTGTGAATAAAGCGAAGTCCAAAATTGGTTGTGAATTCTTGACAAATATAAAATTATCTATACAAAGAGCATTGCAGTGACCTTTTTTTGAGTGCACCAATCACATAATCACTATCACGAATTGCACACAATATTTTTTTCTACAACGAAGTCTTTTATAAGAAAAAACAAGCATGCAAACATTTTCTTTACGCAGTAATATGGGAAACATTTTTTTAAGCACTAGCGTGTAAAGAAATCTTTATTACGATGTGTATTTTTGTAAGGAGTGCTCAATACTAATATAAGTCGTAATGTATTTTCCTTTACGCACTAGTTCGTAAACTATTTTTTTAAACTATTTACGCACTAGTGCGAAAATATTAAGGGGGAAATACAATTAGAAAGGTCAAAATTGCACATTTAATTTTTTTTATCAAGAACTTATTATTTGATCATAATAAAAGTTTGTACATTTATTAATGAGGATTGGAAGTATACAAAAAAAAAAAAGTTTTTTGTTTTTTAACAAAATGGCGGCTGTATGATGACGCAAAGTAGATCCATAAAAAAACAGTGGAAGTTCTGGACGTCGTAATTTTGATCTGGAACAGCCTAGAAAATAAATTTCTGTAAAAAATAGTTACAATTTTTCAGTAAATCAAAAATAAAAGTGAAAAACGAAATTCTACGATTTACATTTTTCCGAAAAAATGTGAATTTTCCATTTTTTTTATCCGTTTAAACTAATCAGTTATATAAAGAAGAAGTCATCAAAATTTCAGCCAAATCGGACGATTAGTTTTTGAGTTATCGCTTCCACCAATTTTATCTACCTGAAAATGTTTACCTGAAAGTGTTTTATTTACACCTTCAGGGTATTTCAAAAAGAGGACACAATAGACACAAGGTCCCCTTGGTCGACAGCACCGAAATGCGTACTACGCCCTCTCTTCGAAAAACGAAAAAAAAATAGAAGGGCTTTGAATTTGATTTTAAAACATTGCATGCATATTCTACGATACATTTACTATCTTTTTTAGGTAAAAAAAAAACAATAGATTTTTTTGGACACTCTAATTGTATTTCCCCCCTTAAATGTTACAAACTGTGACGCATACGTAAAGGTAAACTTTAAGAACGGTTGTAGAAACAAGTTTTTTGTAGAGAAGTTTAGTACGTATACGCGATGTCATCGTACACCAACTCATTGAACCTTTAGAAAATTCCCGCCCTATTCAATAGAGTTATTTTGACGCCCGTACTATTCCCGTACTCTCCAGTAACTTTTAGAGCGATCCCCCTTATAATCTCAGGGGGCATTATTATCTATATGAGAAAAAAAAGAGTATGAAATATGGCGGGCGATTTGTTGGCGTGGCGCGGCCGTAAATCTTGCGCTACGCGTATCATTTAACGAACCGAATTTGTCAGGGGGACGTGATATAAATCCTTAACTATTCCTTGAGCGGTAAAAAGTCGCGATCGCGATCGTAAATTTCCTCCGCCACCGCGGAGGCGGCCCGACGTGGAGCAGAGGATGCCTACTCGCTATTTGCATTTATCGGTCGTTTAATTGGGACCGGTACGATGCGTGTAAAGGTGCGTACAGACATGCAACAGAACACAGTAACGTAGCACTGTCGGGTGTCAAGTGTGGATGGCGCTCCTCAACAACGTAACGTTGTAACATCGCACAATTCCCAAAAACCTGGCCAAAACCCCCAGAAAAAGTTTTTAGTTTTGATTTTTTTTATTGTTGAGTTGACAATAGGGACCCTTGTAGTTTATGTATTCACTACTATTATTTCACTATCCTTTATTGCTTGTATAGGCTCCGGTAAAGCATTCGAAAACTCGTCTTCCCTGAAGCCATACGCATTCTGTACTTGTAAAGAAAAGAAACCCGAGTGTTTCAATAGTTGAGTAATCTTAAAAATACGACAGATTTAAATTAAACCAAATGGATTCCACTTCTGAAGGTGAGTAGAAAATAATTATATATTATGTAATCTATTTAATTAAATCGGAAAAATATAGGAGAATAATTATTGAATGAAACTTTTACACAATTAAGCAGACAAAAATCTCATATATTTGTTGGTTAAATCCGTAGCACCGCGCGACACCGCCATAAAACTCAACAGGAATTGTATATCAGACTATAACTTATTATATAGAACGAATTTCAGCTGCCCCTCTCTCTGCGGTTTTTAATTTTTTTTCGGAGAGATCTTCTATATATTGTGGGTTGTACTGCAAAATGTTGAAAATGATCTTATGTAAGTCGCTATAGTACATTGGGCCTGAATATTATAGAAAATATTCAAAGACGCAAAAAATTCAAATTTTTCACCATTTCAAAATTTTTAAATTTTTCACATTTTTCCAGATTTCTAATTTTGGTTTTTGAAAATAATTTTTTTTCAATATTTACTCATCTGATATTAATAATTATTATTATTCACAGATTGCAATGGTTTTTTTGTAGATACTAGTACTTCACACGATATTTTCATCACAAGAAATAAGATGAGATAAGTATTTAACTTCCAATTAATGAAAGATAATATGGATGAGAATCCGCTACTAAAAATTGAAAATTATCTTTCCTCGAAAAGTGGGTCAAAATATGATAGAATAGATGAATATGATAGAATGACCTTAAAAAATATATTACTCCCTTAATTTCTAAGGTTAGAGGCAAATGACATTCAGCTAATCGAACAGAAAGATTTTTTGGAAAAAATTAAGAATGGCTAAAATCAAACATCAAAGGCCTCTGCATAGCCCTAAGGTCACAGTTTGGGCTGCAATGTCGGCAACTGGAATAATCGGCCCGTTTTTTTTGAAGACCACCAAGGCCGCGCAATAACGGTGAATTCTCAACGTTATGTCGACATGATTCAAATTTTTTTCACTCCTCCTCTTCAACAATTTGAATGATACACTCAGGACACTTGGTTCCAACAGGACGGATCCACCAGCGACACTTCCAATCTCTCTTTGCCCGTCATTCATGCTCTTCTTCTGGGAAAATTGATTTCTCAAAGAGTGGCCCCCCTCGAAGCCCAGGTCTGACTCCCTGTGACTTTTTTTATGGGGATATCTTCAAAGTCAAGTGTACCGCAACCACCCCGCCACTGTGGAAGATCTAAAGAACAATATTCAGCAGGAAATCTAAGTCACAACTGCAGACGCTTGTCACCGCGTTATGGAAAATTTTAGAGGTCGGCTTCACGAGTGCCAGGACAGAAATGGGGCACATTTAGACAATGTAATCTTCAGCACATGAATTTCCATGAATTTTTGTAAATTTAAAAAAATAAAGTTGTTAAAATTGATCAGCTTGTTTCTTTTTAATTTCATCTTCAAAAATTAATAACTCTTTGGACCATCCTGTATTTTACGATTCGCCCTGGAGATGCATGTCAAATATAAAAGGACACCCGCTATCTATAACTACGCATTTCTTGTGAGGTACTTCCGGTAACTTCCAACGCGACACCCGACCCATAATCGCTTGTCCGCGTCCGCGTGCACGGGACCCAAGTTAATGTGCTCGGGCGGACCCAACGCCCCAGAAACGGGTCACGAGGCGACAGCACCGTGAAAAGAGAAAGTCGGCGTCCGGCTCGCGGAAGACGCGGTGTCGGTCAAGCGGGCCGAGCGGTCTGGACGCCGTCTAGCTGGCTTCCTCTCTCCTCTCGCCTTTTGTCGGCCTTTCGTGTTTTGTTTTCTTTTCATCGCCGCGCCCGATTCCGAAGCGGAGAGGAGGAGGAATCGTAAGGCGCGGATCCTCCAGCTGCGGCGTTCCCACGCGATGAAAAGTTACTCTCGACGGAATAGGGGCGCGTAGGAAGCAGCGGGACTTTTGTTGCGGGCCTGGCCAGGACCGGTCCTGGACCGAAAATATATTGAGTACTATGACGTATTACACAGTCCAACGACGGTCTGGAAGCAGAAACTAGTACATTTTTCCGAAGGTTTTCGGTGTGCCAAATCCAAATCTGGCCTCAGAATTGCTCCATCACGTCAGGTTTTTGAGATATCCTAACCTAAAAGTGCAAAAAAAAACTCTGTTTTTGACATATTTGAGGTCATGTAACATCATAAGGTAATTAGTTTTCACAGAATTTGTAATAACATCTGAAAGTATGATTCTTCCTTTTTAAAATCAATTTTGCATCATCCAGATATATCTTTTTTTTCACTGAGATATGACCATTTGAGGTTTGTGTCTCACCGATCTATTCAAATGCAAGCCAAAAGCAGTACAAGGTACATCTTTGAGCGTATTTTTCTAAATACTGTTAAAATAAAAAGTTACTTAATTAATGACCTCAAGGATTGATATTCTTGAAAAATCTTACCGTACGTTTGCAATCAGAAACCGCCATAACTAATACCTTTATGAAATTTTTGTAATCTGACATTTCCGACATTTTTAGAATCTGACATTGGATCTGTAATGGACGACCTTCAAAAATGCTTATACAGTAATTTAACAGTATTTAGAAAAATACTCTCAAAGAGGTAGCTTATACTCTATTTTGGGCTTGTATTTGAGTAGATAGATGAGACACAAACTTAAAATTGTCATATCTCGGTGAAAAAAGATATCTGGACGATTCAAAATTGATTTTAAAAAGGAAGAATCATACTTTTAGATGTTATTACAAATTATGTGAAAACTAATTACCTTATGATGTTACATGACCTCAAATATGTCAAAAACAAAGTTCTTTTGCACTTTTAGGTTAGGATATCTCAAAAACCTGATATCATGGAGCAATTCTGATTCCACGCACCCAATGCCAGATTCGGATTTAACGCACCGAAAACCTCTAGATAAGTGTAAGTGTACTAGAGTTTCTGCTTCCGAAAATTAGTGAAATTTTGTTGGCCTGTGTTATTGGAAGTTAAAACAACATCGGTGTCAAAGTCGATTTTAAGTGGTAACACCACTGTAACAGCCTAAAAAAAAACCTTTTTTTCGGATTTACATGTTTACGGAGTAAACATAGTTTCTAACGTCATCTAGTATTGTACTACAGAAGTTAGAAATCAGTAGATAAGACGTTACGTAGTACCTTTCGAGCAGGTGTGTCGCTGGTATGAGTTGCGCGAAATTTCAAACAAAAATTTTGTTCATGTATAAAACTTTATGCCATACTTTAAATTAAGATTCAAAGTATGTTTTAAATCGAAAAACAAAAAATCGATTTTTTGAAAGTTCTACAGTGGTGTTACCCCTTAAACTTGTAATTACTTATTGCTATGATGTAACTTTGATGGATAACTCTGGGGTGTTGTCTGGAATTGTTAAAAAAAAATCTGAATACTGCAGAACAAGAATGGAAGCCTTAATAAATTTAGCACTACTGGAAGCCTTCGAAAATAAAGTAGAAAGGTTTGAAAGGAAATATTTGTGTTTTGAACTTTTTAATTACTTACACATATTTTTGTGTATCTAGGAGTGAGAATAAAAAGGAGCATTTTGAAATATAAAAGTTAGTCCTTTTGAGTTAACAAACTCGTAAATATTTTCGTGTATTTAATGAAACAGCAAGTACTACAATATGTCTGAATCAACAAATTTTCGCTCTCACATAACTAGACGCCAATATAACGTTTACTGGAATAACGTCTAACGTTACTGTAAATCCCATTCTCTTCTACAATTTGTTTATACCTTTTCATCTAACATAATGTATACAGGATAAGACAAAGCGTTTCTGCGCATATGCTCCTCCCGTAAAGATCCACATGTGTTAAACGTGCGTTCGGATGCCGCGACACGCCAAATCCGTGTTCAAACGGTCGGCAGCGGACCATCTGCGTGACCCATTCCACACCGCCTACCCGTCCACGTAGAATTTAGCTGTTAATATTTGCTATACCTGTCAACATGGGCCAACTCGGTATATTTATTTTGCTCTTGTAACATTTAATAGCTGTACTCAAGATTAATTTCCATTCATAACGTAGGTGTTAATTACAGGACATAAATACATCATATCAAAGTAGACAGTGAGCTGTTATTTTAACATAATGCAGAATGGTTATTACAACATCCGATTGTAAATCCGATATATTATATCACTGATTGAGGTGGGGAAATTGAAACTACTACTACGAGATCCGACTGGGTGATTTCTGTCTTCATAAAGAAATAGAATGCGATGTGTCGGGAATTAAAGGTCTTATATGTTTATTCAAAGAGACAAGGGTGCCTCATTTACTCCGACTTCAAGTACCCGTAATGAGAGTAAGGAGAGTGGAGAGTGAAATACAAGGAGTGGCTATTAAATAACGGGACTGCTGTCATAACACTTTTTATTCGTTAACAATTACAGTAGCAACTTTTTCGCCTTCAATGTACTCCCCTTGGCGATCTCTACACCGCTCGACTTGAAAGCAGTCCAATTCCATTGTTGAAAGCAGTGCTGGAAGTCCGCTTCTGTCAGCTGGTTCAGAACCTCCGTCGCTTTTGCTTTAACCGCTTCCACACTTTCGAATTTTGTCATCACAAGTTATCTCTGTGTCTAACAAGCCTGGATCAGTATCAATGTTGTTTAGAATGTCAGCGCAAATGTTCATTCTTGATTCCTTTTTCTCGGGAATGAGGAGTTTTGTCGCCATTTGCGCACACACTTTGCGTGTGTTGAACGATTCATGCAAAATCTGGCGAACACATTCTTTGTCGATTCCAGTTATTTCAGCAAGCCCTCGGATGCTTAGACGACGATCTTCGCAGATTAATTTACCAATTTTTTCAATGTTTTCGTCCGTTTTTGACATTTCACATCCCTCTTTAAACCGTTTAAACCATTAAAAAAAACTTGTGTGCGGAATAAACATTCATTCCCGTACACTTCTTTTAACATTGCATAAGCTTCTGTAAAAGTTTTCCCCAGTTTAACAAGAAACTTGAGATTAACCCGTTGCTCCATCTGAACACTTAACATTTTTTCGACACATCACTGGTGCGTAGACTAATTCAAACGACTGCTACATTCAAACTAAGCGGCCCACTGGCTTATCCAGCGAGCTCAGAGTGGGGAAAGTATCACCAGATACAGTTCTGTTCAAACTGGCCACGACACGCTCGCAGCGCGCTGGTAGCAGCATCAGTTCGGTTATTTATTTAATAGCCACACCTCGTATTTCTTTAATTGTTTCGAAAGTTTTTCTTCGTCTCGTGTACTATAAGACAAATTTTATTACTTATTTAATGATGCACTAAGGAAACGATTCAAAGTGTAATTAAAAAATGGGTTGCCGCACCCCAGTCCATCGCAACCCTTGGCAGCCGCCCTATTTATACAGGATTCATACAGCACTTGACATTGGTCACTTGACGAGGCATTTCTGAAACCGGGACGCCAAACCTGAAATTTCGTCGCCGTATTTTTGGAATAATTTTGATAACTTAATAGCTAGAAAGTCGTACGAGACATCAAAACGTCGGGCAAATAATCAGGACTCGGATCGAAACCATTAAGAAGTCTGTGAATAAATAAATGTAAAAAGAAATTCAGTGCGATGAAATGTAAATATGTTTTTACAATACAATTTTTTTTTTGTATTTTTCCTCCAATCTCTCGAAAAAATCCCACCATTCACTATAAAAGGACACGGCAGGTCCGGCCGCCTCGCGGCAGAATAATTTTTGTTCCTCTTAACTTATTTGTTCGAATGACGTTTCGGCATAGTAATTAAAAAAACTTAGATAATTAAATATTTCATTTATTAAGGGTACTTGTGGCCTGAATTAATAAGGCATCATTGGCTCTGATTAAACATATACAAGACCTTTACTTCCTGACACATCACATTCTATTTCATTATCATGACTATGACAGTAATCCAGTAATCACGCAGTGGCATTTTGGATTATACACCCTGTGTGTGCTCGCCAAGAATATAAATAGATATCCTCTGCTTTTGGCTCCCACATTTCATCCATAGTTGATTACGCAGTAATTGACTAGGGGCCCTTGAATTAAAGGATTGTGTTTGTATGTACTTCGTTGACAGACCACGTGTCTACGAGTATAAGTTAAAATTTTGTTATGGCCATCGACAAATGATGCCAAAATATACTAGGGTAGGAAATTCCACCATTACATATTGGCGATACATGTGTAGAAGAGAATAAGTTAAAAGACACCAGTACGGACAGACAAAGACAGTTAGATGCACCAGTGTTTCACGCTTTTGTAGGTACTTATTAGAAACGTATGATGTAAAAGGTGGGGAGACACCGTCCATCACCTAACGAACTTGAGTGAGTACATCTCAGTACTTTTTCGCAGCGGTGAGGGTGCACATCGACTTAGCTGTATGAAACGAAATTCTTACGTAATTCTGACTTAAAATTATCCCATACACTTAAAAGAAATGTACGAACATAATTGTATTTATTTTTAAATTTTTGTATTGCTTAACTAACCGGTCTGCAAGAAAATAAAATTAAAGTTCTATAAAAAATAATGATATAAATATAAATCAACCCAGTTATAAGACGAAAGAAAGAAAAAATGCCTATTGAATAAGTGGTAATAAATGTCGCCCCTTTGTTCTTCGCAAAACCCTGGTCTATCGTAAAACTCAGTTCTTACGCGTTCTAACATTTCTTAAGCGTAACAATTTAGGACTTGTACAATTCTGGCCCGTAAATCATTTAAATTTCGTGGTCTTTCATGTTCATGTCCGTAAACAGTTTGTTTTATTTGTTAAATATATGTTTGCATTTAAGGAACCGTTTATAAAAAATGGCCCAACGATGGAATCGCCTAAAATACCAACTGCGTACGCAAGGAATACTCAAGTGTTTTTTTCCGTAGACCAATAACGATATAATAATTCAATTCACACGTGCGCATTATAATTTATGGGCGGGGCGTCCCGCCTACATATTTTATTGCTACCCTATCACGAAAGACAGAGAATAACGCCCATAGAGTTTTAAAATGACATGTTAGTCTGGCAACTATGGATATAATACTTCTCTGTCAGTTCCTCTATCTGTCAGAGTTTATTCTTTTCTTATTTATTAATGCTCGGCTTTGAAATCTTGCACTTTCCTATAGTGTATACTGTGCTAAAATTAGTCACTACTTGCTTTCTTACAGTCTGTAAATTATGTGTATTATTTGTATTTGTAACAATAATAATATCCGCATTAAAAAAATAAATATAAACACTGAAATTGATCGAAATACCCCAAACGGTAATTTATAGTGATTCTAGTGTGCCTAAATGAGACTCGACGACTTTCGGTGGGTCTGACATGGTCATCATACATTAGATGTCGTTTCCAGACACACTATTAACGGTAAGTCCGTTAAAATAAAGTAGTAGGAGAGAGGATCCATTTCACTGTTATTCGTCATCAGAAATCACAGATTTCGACCGTATTAGATCTCATCAGTATGAAATATTTGACGATGAATAACAATGAACGAAAGTCTCGGCTTATTTTCTTGCCAGGAGAATAAAGCAATGACATATAACCTCCTCGTGCGTCTAAATGAACAAACTGTTCGAGTGTAGACTTAACTAATTTTGTAATTGTATCATCAGTACACTGCTGCAGTCTTTTTCACGCAATAAACAGAGCCGTAAAAAAAGGAATGTCTGCTCAACACAAGTAATTTAACATTTATTGGCACACAATGTTTTTGCAAATCTATCGTTTCGTTGGCGGTAATCCACAGTTAATTATTACGTACTTACACTTTTTTTTTACAAACCACACATATCAGCTTGCTATCATTATATCGTAAATCTGGATATTCACCCTCGAAATCTAACTTCAAGTGCATGCCAAATAATAGTTTATAAGACTTTAATCTTCCAAAAGTTTCAGATTGAGGCTGCATTTGGTTCTTAAGATACCTACTGGAGATCAAAGTTGGCATTTTTGCATGGGCTCGCAATCCATTACTCTTGAAGTTATCATTACAAAGTCGATTAAATTGCAATTCATACTCAGTTCTTATATCAGGACTTAATTTTTCATTTTTTCGAGGTCTTAGATTCAGCAGTTTTTTATAATCCTCTCTATTTATTTTTTATACTTAATTATTATTTTTACCAAAATAGATTATTCATAATTTTTGTCACTTTTTTCAAATTAGTGGCATTTCCTTAGCATTTGTTAAGAATATTAAGTCATTTTTTAGATATAGAATTACTTCTGAGTTATTTAATAACCAGTCCAGATCAGAAATATATTCACACCTGTTCTGAGTAGGTATCTCATATAATTTTTATTTTGCATTCAAATAATACCTTTTAAATACATAGTTATCGAAATTGTGCTTATTTTCAGGAATATCTTGATATGTTATACCTTTAATGTATTTTTTCTTTCTGTTCTCCATCGTATCTACTTTATGAACCTGTGATTTATTACACAAATTTTTCTCATCTTGAACTTGAATTGACCTTGACCCTGGTTAGGAGGCGGTTGGGGTTTTTTTTCCCTTCTAATGTGTCTGATTTGGGGTTTGTTTTGCCTCCAACACTGCAGCCTTCAGGCTTATTGTATTTCCGGTTTACATCGGGATTTCATGTGAATAGGTTTGTTACCTTTATGAGGTTTAGTAGCCTTTTCACAAGATTTTTCTTTGGAAAGGCCTCCTGGGGGGTTTTCTATTCCCAGAAGACCGTATCTCAAGTGTGTTAGTGCTGGGCACTCTAGTATAATGTGTCGGGATGTTTCCTCCTCCTCATTACACAGTCTACAAATAGGTTCATCTGAGTATATGCCCATTCTGTGTAGATGTTTCCTAAGGTGACAATGGCCCGGTTAAGAGTCCCGTCACAAGCCTTATCTGATTTCTACTCAATCGCAGAATTTCGTCTGTCAGTACTTTTGATGGTGTCTTTCCCATCCATTTACTGTCTGTTTGTCCTGGTATGTGGTTCCAGTAAGACTGGTGTTATTTATTTTTCCACCGAGTCAGCCAGAGGCTCACTGAGGACTTTGGTATACCACACAATGGTTCAGGTCCAATGAGTGTCGTTGCAGAGCCCTTTCTCGCTAGGGTATCTGCTTCTTCGTTGCCTTCGACCCCTTTATGTCCTGGTACCCATTTAAGTGTTACCTTGTTATGGTTTGCCAGAGCTCGGAGGGTTTCTAGGCGGTTGGGGGTGGTCTTGTTTGTAGTGGAATCGAATCGACCCTTTAGTCGTCAGCAAACCGCTGAAGAACCCTCAGAAATCTGGAGGATTGCGGATCATAATAATTTCGGGAAGATTAAAGCGACTTGTAGTGTAATAAAGTCCGTATGAGATGGAAATATACGTCTCATCATGTTTTTTGCCTCCTGAATACGAATCTACCATTAGCATTTCGCCATAACTCTTCAGACTTTAGCAATCTGAAGAACCGAAAAGGGGTCAATAAGGCCGCTCTCGACTCCCCCCTTAATTTTAGCCAAACAAATTTGTTATCTACATTTCTACATTTAATCTACCAGTAATTAACCAGTTGTCTACATTTAATTACTGGTAATTAAATGTAGATAACAAATTTGTTTGGCTAAAATTAAGGGTGAGTCGAGAGCGGCCTTATTGACCCCTCCCCCTTTTCGGTTCTTCAGACTGCTAAAGTCTGAAGAGTTATGGCGAAATGCTAATGGTAGATTCGTATTCAGGAGGCAAAAAAACATGATGAGACGTATATTTCCATCTCATGCGGACTTTATTACACTACAAGTCGCTTTAATCTTCCCGAAATTATTATGATCCGCAATCCTCCAGATTTCTGAGGGTTCTTCAGCGGTTTGCTGACGACTACAGGGTAATGGCTTAACCTGAATTTTCGAGGAGATTAAAATCTTAACATAAACTATTTGGCATATATTTGAAGGTAGATTTCGAGGGTGGCCGAACAGTCAAAAAATAACTTATTTTTGGGGTCGCTCTTTGCTAACGTAATGTGCATGTAGAAGAATGCGCGCTGGCGACGTATTTTACCGGCGTACACGTGCATATTATATCCGAGCGGAACGGCTAAAACCACCTGCGGGCACAAATCCTCGCCCGTGATACGACTCGAAGCCAAAGCTCCTGGAGGTGGGATGAGAATCTGCTACTCTACCCAAGAGGATTAGTGGTCGTATGAAAAATTAGGTACAGAAGTAACACGTTTACAGCTTCTGAATTTGTCCCTTGGTTTATTTCCAAGACGTCCCTTCGGGGTACACCGCTTCCCATCCCTCTTCGTTAGCGTGCCGGGGAACAACAGAGGCAGATAGCATCGACGAAACAGAAAAATAACAATAAATATACCGAGAGCGCGATAAGGCAGACGCCGCGGCCGCGCCGCTTCGGGGCCTATAAATCCAAAGAAACTTTCCAGCAACTCTCGCGCCCGTCGGGGACGGCTAACACGAAATAAATCCATATATAAAGTTTTTATGGCCGATGGTAATCGCGGTCGTTGTACCTACCTGTTCCGTAGCGTTCAAAGGATCCGCTCCGTTAAAGCACTTGGGACAGTGACATCTAGCGGACGGTAGCAATGTGTCAATATCGGGGGGTTCGCGTCCCGCCTGACTGACTTGACTGTTAGAACCACTGATCTGTATACTAATTGGATAGGCAGTAAGACAACAACACCTCTACAAAGTATTTCAGTGGGTGTTGAGTAAGACGTAAGTGGTGGGGAAATTTTGAAGGTCCACCATCTTGTAAGGCAGTAAGGAGGTAGGTCCTCCTCTGCGGACGGGTTTTCGTGCTATGCGCATGATCAGACATCGGCGCGAATTTGAATCCGAGCAAGTGATGTGTGTCCAAAAATCTGATTATAGGTATAACAGAAGGTAAGGAAGGTTTTCAGATAATAGAACAGGCCCACAAAAAAAATGTTTGCCAATGGATAAGAACATAGTTTTTCCCTGTATTTTGCGACGCTGAATCCAAATCCGGTGTCCGTTTCACCGTAGCACGTGAGGATCAAGGTCATTTCAAGGTCAAATAGCGAAATAAAGGCTTAAAAGGGAATAAACCCATATATCATTATGTTTCTGGGGTCGCTGAATCCAAATCCGGTGTCCGTTTAACCGTAGCATGTTAGGATCAAGGTCATTTCAAGGTCAAATCGCGAAATAAACTCTTAACAGAGGAGAAGCCATGGATATATTAAGAAATCCGCACATTAGGGATCCTGTTCCGATCGCAGGCGAGTCCGCCGTCCTAGGGGTGATAACCCTCATACCTCCTTAGGTCTAAGTATGAGGGTTTTCCGACTTTGACGAGGACAAAGTCAACTCGTCGTCGGACACACTACGGCATCATTCTCACACCCCAACGCCCCCCTGCAGGACAGCGCGCCTTCGCTGGCTTCGTTAGTCCAGAGAATCGGAAAATGGATCATTCTACACATCCTCAATTGAGGCAGTGGTCACCATCTCCAGCATCCTCTGGGGCAGCAGGCATTCTATATGCACGCACATGCACACAGTCACGCACACATGCATTTATATACGCACTCAAGTACACACTCACGCATACACGCTTTTATACACACGCGTGCATTAGCGCGCACACGCAAAAGTGTGTGTCTGGTTGAAGGAGTCTAAACACGTTTATTCAATGACTCACTCACTGATTTTCAATAAGATGATTACTATGTAGTTAGACGATATTCAGTAAGGTGGCTACGAGAATTGGTATCAACTCATCTAATGTACATGGATACACGGACTTACATATCTTTTACCTTAACAAATAATAGCAATACATTCACGAAACCAAGAAAATCCTTAACCACATTTCCCTAATACAGCCTAAGGTACCTACGTGATGAAAATGAGACCATTTACGGTATTCTATCATGGGTTTCAGATTTGGATTCAACAACTTCAAAACCATAAAGATACAAACTTTTGCCTCATTAATGCGTGTTTTAGTGATTTGACCTTGGAGTGCTCTTCGAAGTCACGTGATATGGTAAGAATAACAACAGATTTTAATTCAGTGATCCCAGAAACATAAAGATATATGGGTTTATTCCCTTTTAAGCCTTTATTTCGCTATTTGACCTTGAAATTACCTTGATCCTGACGTGCTACGGTTAAACGGACTTCGGATTCAGCGTCAAAAAAATACAGGGAAAAACTGTGTTCTTATCCATAATCATTTTTTTTTGTGGTGTGTAGTTAATCAAAAAAGTAATTAACAGTGTAGATATTTAAAGCAAAAAAAAATGTTGGTTCGATATGGGATTAAACCCGAGATTCTGGGATTGCCAGGCGTGGACATTGCTACTACTCTACGGTCAACACCATTTTTTTTTCAAGGACCATTATATAAAAAACACATTCAATACGTTGTGCGCCTTGTGTGACAAAAAAAAAAAAAACCGTTTTTCACAAAATATTTTATTTTCATTGAAAAAGTAAATCACATAAAATGAAGTACATTGAACATGGTAAGAGAAAAAACAATTTTTTTATTCACACACAAAGACGAGATGTACTAACTAACTTACAAGATGACTGCTGTTGAAATCCGCCGAAAAATGCGGAGTGGGGACTATTCTACTTCCTATCCATTAGTATACAGATCAGTGGTTAGAACCATAGACGTATTAAGAATAGACTGTGCTGATATGCGATGAGTAACAATGTACAAGAATTAGAAAAAGGCAAACTGCTTAGACCAGTAGTCTCCTCTTCGTCTGACTGTGCTCTAGTGGGATTGAAAACCAATTGAGGAGAAGTGGACGAGTGTCTTAAACGGCAACGTATATACCGAATTCGATATACCTGCACTAGAGCACAGTTAGACGGAGACGAGACTACTAATCAAAACAGACTAGCTTTTTCTAATTCTTGTACAGGATAATTGGTTGTATTTTGAGCCCCTTCCCAACTACTTTATTATGGCAGCTATAAAAAAGTTTCGAATTAAAGTTATAAGGGAGCATCTAATAACGTATTCAACAATAAAACGTATTCAAAAAAATTTTGAGTGGCGCACCCAGGTCACGTGACGTAAAGGAGATTATACTTTTTTAAATGGGACACCCCGTATATTATAATATTTTTGATTTGCCATTCGTTTCCTGATTACGAATATATAAGTTTGTATATATGTATTCCTAATATTTTTTGAGATATATGTCCCTAAAAATGCAAAATATTGCTCGTCAAAATGCAGCAAAAAATCAGTTGGCCATGCAAATGACGTAAGAAAAGAAATAATTTATTCCTTGTTAATAATCGTAGTTTGATCAATTCTAACATTTTATAGAATATATCTAATATTCTATAAAATGTAATAGAATCTCCCCTACAATTTTCATTAAAAGCTTTTTTTATAGCTCCCACAAGTAGTTAGGGAGGGGTCAAAACATAACCAAATACCCTGTACATTTCCACCACGATTTTTAGCATGGATTACTACGTCTATGGTTAGAACATGAAAATGTGTACAGAACACCCAGAATTGCTTTGCCCGCGAATCGAACAACCTCGACCAACGAGGTCGAACTACCTCGTACTACGCACAACGAACGTACGATGTAGTTCGACGTTACCCGAGAGAAATAAGAGATACTTACAAACAAACAATAACAGACTACTTCTTAAAGCGTTCACGATTACAGATACAAAAGAAATAAGCACAGTTTGAGGTTTTGTTTTATGCGACTAAGGGCAGAGCTACTGTTGGTGCACTGTAGATGTCTGACTATAGCACATATTTAATTCCCACATCTAATTTCCACAACTAAAAAAAATACTTTAAACTTCATTTTAATTATGCATTAAATAGAATAAATTCTACCAGTTTTACGGCAATAAAAAATACAGGGTTTTCCAGGTACTTATAAATATCTAACTATGGGTTATTTCGCCAAATAAATTATTTTCCTGTGTTACATAGTTAATTGCTGGAAATTTCGAGGATATCTTGAATACCAGCATCCATAAGAGAAACAATATCCGTCGTTACTTTGAAAGGTTTTCGTTATAATTTATTGTTCTTTTTTTGCTAAATAAAATTGTGGTTCATGCAACAAAATACGTTTTTACAAAACTTTTTCCGCATTACATTTTGTAGAACTTAATAATGAATTATAACAAAAATCCTCCAAATTATCTAGCAGCACCACGGTTCAAATATTATTAGATTTGACAAAATCTAATATAAAAAAAAGATAAAACAAAAAAATAAGCTGATAGGTTTTAGGGAATATACAAAAAAATGTAGAGGATAATTAAATATACTGTAGTCGGAAGCAGATGAAAAACCCTCTATTTAACTAGTTGACTGCCTAGAGAAAGATCTTTGTTTTTTTCGACTTGGCCCATACTCCCGGAAAATCTCGTATCTTTGTCCTTAAGGTAAATGCTCTACTACGCCTGATAATGTGTTAAATATAATCAACATGTGTTTTCCTATATTTTTGGGGACACTGAACATGAACCCGGGGTTTATTGGGTTCTATTTTGCACTCAAAACAGACTAGACCTCTAAGGAAATTATGTTTTTTAAAAAACCTTTGTCCTCATACACTCAAGTTATGTGCCGTATTTAAACGGTATTAGTTCAACAAACTGTATAATTTCCGAGATATTTTGACCCGCTGAATATTATGGTGTCAAAATTTGAGCCAGGTGCTCCTAAAGGAGGAAATTGCCCCAAAAAATGACTCTTGATTTCTCGCAAAGTTTGTATATTATTTAGAAGTTCAAGGATTGAGGCGAAGATTGGACAAGATTTTCTTGGACTCAATGCGTCCAAATACGTCGGAAATAATGTCTGATTCAACGACGAAATTTAGACTTTATGATAATTTGGCGTGTGTAAGTGTCAATATGTCAAAATATGTTAGAAATGATATATCTGGTAAACGTAGCAAAACGTCATAAATTTCTAGCCATTTTTGGGGCAAATTCCTCCCAAAAATTGGCAATTCGGAAGATCTAGGCTAAATCCTAAAGCCATGATGTTCAGCGGGTCGAAACACGTCGGAAATGATATATTTAGTTAAAGTTGTCAAAGCTCCTAAGTTTCAAGAAATTACCGTGACAGTCAAGGGGTTAATTTAGTTAGAATTACATAATAGAATTCCTCTTTAACGTACCATCCTTTTAAACTTGTTCTACCGACTTACAAACATGAAAGCCGACCAATTCCACGCATTACCCAGATTATAGGATTCACCGCTCTTGATGTAATGTCCATAATTTTCTGCGGAACCGAAACTTTAGTTTTACTGAAATGTTAGGGTTTCGAAACACAGATCTTACTCGGATATCCACTCAGACTTCGGTTTATCTCTCGCTGTAAACTTTGCGTGCTTGATAACCTAAATATTGATCTTATGAAGTTTAGAAGTCTGGATTGCAGAACTACCGAGTATATCAGGTGCGAGCACTCTGGATGGCATCTTATTCTTGCGAAAAAGAACAGAAACAAAAATTATTATTATAAAATGTATCCATTATGTATAAATACACTTCTACTTTTTTATTTGAATAAGTAACCGGGAAAAACGTACTGTATATGAACCAGAATATTGCAAGTCCCTGGTTAGAGGCAATCGCGAATGTTCATTGACGAATCATCCTGGAATAAGATAAAAAAATCTAGTGTAACTGGGTAGAAACCAGCTGAGATGGACAGTGGGACTATTCACCACAATTGGGGTGAAAATGATCCCGATTTTATTTATATTTGTATTAATAATGGGGTTAAAAATACATATTTTCTCATCATTTTTCATTTCAGTTTTAAATTATTATAGGTTACGTCAACAAAATGTTCAATAAAACAAACCTTTAATTTGAATTACAAAATAATTACCTGCATCACTCTCTCCTTTGCACCTGACATTTTTTTTTTGTTTAAAAAACGTTCTTTTATTAACATGTACACAGGTATGTATGTATTACATTTGCATAAAAACCTCGAAAAACAAAGACAAGTACTAGCACAGAATAGTCTATTCTGTGGTACTAGAATGAGCCAGAAAAACCCTTTGCGCATGCGCCAGCAGTTCGGTTATCCCGAGGTGACGAGAGTTCGGAAATGTGGAAGTTTGCGGAACGGAAAAGTTCGGATATGTGGATGTTGAGTGTACATATGAATTTAAGGTCAAAGTAGATACCTACCAATAAAATATTTGGACTGTCATTGGTTATAAATTATAACCCATGCAATATTTAGGTTGGTATCTACTTTTATCTTTAATATACATGTAGAAATTGATGTAAGTTATGATAGTGTAAAGCGGCTATAAGATACACGAGGTTTGTGAATGGTTTTAGGCGTAAGTGGGATTTTCGTTGAAAATTGAGGAGGAACATACGAGAGTATAGCCCAGATGCATTATGATAAAACCTCGGCAAGCGATTGTACGCTCTTAAGACGCGGATTTTCTAAAGGCTGTCTCGTTTTATACAATCTGAACGGTACTCCTCTTCCACTTTGCCGGGTCGAGTTTTTCCGTAAACATCTCGCATGTTCCCAGCCTCGGGGAATCAAGCAAAAATTGCGGACGATCAATCTAAATTTGTCTGCGCTTATTGACAGAATGTATTTACACACAGGATCCTCGTTACGTTGATCTCTCCAGTGGCGCTGTTTTGTTTTATTTTTGTTTCTTCTTATATTTACGGAATTTTCAGGTTGAAGCTCACGTCGGCGTCGCTCTGCGAGATGCTAATATAAAGTACATAGTTTACTCTTTTGAATACATATGGAATAAATTATTTAACTTTAAGGGTTCATTTTTGTTAGTATATCCAAATTGACAAAAATTGAAAAAAATAACTGAAACAGAAGAATTGAATAAAAAAATGGTTATAATTTATTATTGTAGACCTAACGCTTCAAATGCAACATGACAAAACAAATCAAAGAACTCCGCTTCACCAGAAAATTTTGGAAACTGCTTGCAAAATATTTGTGAAATATTGTTTTCGTGATTACCAAGCGGATACAAAAATTTTTGTATGCTTATGCTTTTAAGAAAATTACAGGTTATAAAACCGCAGAAATGAAATGCTGGCATATTTTTTTTCGTAAAGGAACCTGGGACCCATATCATATTTTAGGAGGTGATTACTAAAACAGAAGGCTGTAATACCGAAAAAACGACATTTGCGAAAAAAAAAACTTTTCAACGTTCAAAAAACGTATAGTCCCACTAGAAGATCTTGGAAACGGCTTGCAAAATTTTCATTTTGCTTAAAGATACAGGCTATTGTAAAATCTCAAAAACGAAATGCTGGGGTGAAATAATTAATATTAACTTTTACAAATCTCGAAATGAATTCGAAAATCAGATTATAAAAAGGCTTTGTACTTACTTGGTGATTTGATTACAAAAAAAAATACATAGGCAACTCGCGTAGCATGTGATAGGGGTCGCATGAATTTGTATTTATTTCAATAGTTTCGTGATAGCGGGTGCTGTTATACCACCTCTGCTGCATGTAATATGTTGAATAGTGTGATATAATTTCATAATAAACTGTGGCAAATGTTCGGAAGGCTAGTTACGTTCGTGTATTACACTTATGCGTAGGTACGCCTCTGCGGCGTTTCCGCCAAGCTTACTTTTATGTGATATTAATCACACCCTAAAATATGACGTAGGTTACATTCTCCGTTATAAATACGTGAACTTAAATTCCACTAGCTGCCACTGTTTTCACAACAGATATCGAAAATGCCACAAACATACTTTTTGCTTGGCGTCCTTGGTATTTTCAAACCCTGATGAAAACTTTTTTTTGGTTTGAAGATTTTTGTGCACCTATTTATGTAGATCTAGTAATAAATTCATATAATACATGAGTCCCACGCTCCACTATAAAGATGCGAGAAATTCAAATTCTACCAGCTACAGATTTTTATGTATTAAAATTGATCGTAACCAGTTCAACAGGTCAACAGTATTTACAACAGTAACACAACGAGTTACCAAGACTCTTGACTTTGTATTGCTGTTAATTAACTTTATGTGCATTCGTGTTCTAAACTTGTATAAGTGGAAGCGTATTGACATATTTAAGCATGTTCAGCAGTCACCAGGAAGAAAGTGAAATCAAAGTGAGAGACTGGAACTGTTGACGACTTCTCTGAACAAGGTTGAACTCAAATTACCGGGACATTGTATTCTGAATACTTTCCATGAATACTTTAAGGTGTCTTTAAATGCGACTTTTAATATTTGCAAAATTTTATCCCCATTATACACACTACCACAAGGAGAAGTGGATGCTGCAAAAGGAATGTATCCCCAAAGATTTAGAGAAAATACTCACTGGAAAGCGAATCACGGTATCTCCACTTTTCCGTTGCTTCCACAAGGTCCAGATAACAGTAACCATGTTAGATCCGTTGTTCGTGACTACTGATGGCTTCTATATGTTTCAGTATGCGTGAAAACTTGGGTTCTTTAGGAGGTTTGTGGCTAGGAACTGCGAGAGGCGTATGCTACACTCTCGTGCTGCCTACCTACATTCAGTGTGCCTGAGTTACAAATTATTGAACTCGTCTTCTGTTTCGACTACACCGCGATTCTTTTCCCTTATTGCGCTATTTCTGAGAAATTGTCCCGATTTCTTCATTGAACATGGTTCGATCGAATATTTTGCGTTTACTTTATTGCGTGCTTTAAAAGTTCTTTCTTTTTTTACAGTCACAACTCCATCTCCGCCACCGCGGCCATGGATTCCGCTGGCAAGGCCATCCACAAACCGGCCAACATGTAAGTGCAAAAATAGATTTTAAGGTTTCAACGCTAGATGGCACTCTTACTTAGAAATTATATTGTCATGACAAATAAAAATCAGCTCTTGACCAAATAAATGATGATAAGGGTCCCTAAGGATGACTCTCGGCCCTCTTCAAAATCCGTTGTAAATAGAACCCCACCCTCCGAATACTTGTCCCATCCCAAACCACTGGGTCACTGAACAATTCCTAGAGAACAAGCGCTGTCCACTGTCAAAGTTAAAAAAAAGACGGAGCTCTTCGTATGCCATGTATCCAATTAAAAATCCAAATAATAATTCAAAAATTGATAACACAGCTCCACAAAAAAAATTGTTCGTTTTTTGGGTCGCTAAAACCGAATCCGAAGTCCAAATTGCTGCATCAGATCGGTTCTTTTCCTAACCTCAAAAAACAGGCCTAAAACCATGAAATTCAAGCTAAAAATTATATAATTTGATAAAGACCCAAACGACATCCCATAATCATATATTTCTTCAATTCCATAGCCATATAATCTCATATATGTATTATCTCTCATATATAAACTCCATAACCTTAGGCCCCATAACCTCAAAAACCCAATATCCTTATGATTCTAAAACCCCATAACTCAGTAAAAAAAGAGACTTATACGCGCTTAAGCAGTGTAAATCGATATGTTTGAAACGGATTTGCCCTTCAATCCCAGTACCACTTAACCTCAAAACCGCGTGATCCTAAAACCTCGTAACCTCAAAAATCCCATAACCTTGTGATTGAAAAACCTTATAAACCAGTAAAAAAAGAAGACTTACGCATTCAAGCAGTGTAAATCAATATGTTTGAAACGGGTGTGCCCTTCAACCTCACTACTACTCAACCCCAAAATCACGTGATCCTAAAACTTCATAATCTTGAAAACTTCATAATCTTATACGGTTCTAAATCTGATAGTTTTAGCACAAAAGTAGTGTAAAATGTGGAATGATACCACAAAATTTGTGTACAATCATACAAATTGTTTGTAATGTGTTATCTTTCGCACTGTAAAATTTACACAAATATTGTGTATTTTTAATATTTTATCTGTGTCTTTTCAAATCAAATTACACAAAACATAAAATTTTGAACTTTATGTAATCCCATAACTACAGATTACGAGTCACGAGGTTTTTCAATCACAAGGTTATGGGATTTTTGGGGTTATGAGGTTTTAGGATCACCCGGTTTTGAGGTCAAGTGGTACTAGGATTGAAGGGCAAATCCGTTTCAAACATATTGATTTACACTGCTTAAGCGCGTGTAAGTCTCTTTTTTACTGAGTTATGGGGTTTTAAAATCATAAGGTTATTGTGTTTTTGAGGTTATGGGGCCTAAGGTTATGGAGTTTTGAGATTATATGGTTATGGAATTGATGAAATATATGATTATGGGATTTCGTTGGGGTTTTTATCTAATTATATAATTTTTAGCTTGAATTTCATGGTTTTAGGCCTGTTTTTTGAGGTTAGGAAATGAACTGGATCTGATAGAGGAATTTGGACTTCGGATTCGGTTTCAGCGACCCAAAAACATGTAGGATACATAGTCAGACCCCTGCAAACCAAAAAAAAAAAAAAATTGTGGAGCTGTGTAATAATTTCAGCATTTTTATACTTCCGATTGATATGCCGTGCCTTAATAAATTTCAGACGAAATTCTTATGACCCGTTTCTGCAATCTATTATATACTAAGCCATGCAACTTGTGTTACGGAATTAGAAATTTAAATTTCAAACTGCAAATTTTCTAATTAGAAATTAAAATTTCACAGTTCATTTATTGCAGTCACGTATGTTTTCGCAAGCCTTGATTTAGAGTTTTTTGTGTTTATTTTCCTTAGTTTGTATAAATATTAATTTTTGCAAATGTTCATTTTGACCTTTGTTTCTTGTGTCGTCTGTTAATAGTTATTAACATGTTACTAATGGATCACTGCCTAATAAGAAAAATATTTTGATGCACAAAATGAATGTAGGTTGGCAATACTGACCTAATTAAGTTATTTAAGTGGTTTAATCCTAATCTGACAGAACACAAAAAATATTTCGAACTGTACAGTAAAAAAAAATGTGTTAATGTCCATCGTTACCTAAATTAAATCATCGTTAAATAAATGTTTACTTTTTTTAAGATTTACAAGCACTTAATCATTTGACCAGAAAACTAAATTTTTGACCCTCCCTCCCCCCCCATATAACGCGCCGTAACGTTTTGCTTCCCCCCCCCCTCCCCCTCCCTAAACGTTACGTAACAACCAAGTGACCATTTTTACCTAAAAATCACAATTATGTTGCGCAAACTACCGGAAAGTCGCTAAAATACCTTTGTTATTGTTTTAATCGCGTTTGCGGTAATAATAAATAAAACAAGAGATTTCTAACTCGCAATACATGCGTATGTTGTTTATTTTATTTATTCATATTGTTATTTAATAAACAATCACACATAATGTAATAAACTTTTGCTTAAGTTTAAAATATGTTAAAATGGGCTCAAATTTGTCCTAATAAACTTTTACTACTTATCACATTTAATTACGCCGTTTCCCTGAGTTGGCCTGTCCTTACTTACATTTTTGGCTTCATCCACCATTCTTCTTCTCATGCATTCTCCTATTTTAGCTTTTTTTTCACTAATAAACTGACTGACTGACTACAGCAATGTGCTTCTGCGTAAACACTAACGAATACTGACAACGAAAACAAAATAATAATGACAATACAATACAATCGAGGGATTCCCCGTAGAACATAAACGAAAAGGGTTGCCAACTTGGCAGATTTTAATTCCCTAGTTTTTTATTTAAATTAAAAAAAAAACATCTTACGTAACGCGTTGTTCGAACCCCCCTCCCGCCCCTGTAATGGCGGCACTTCACTTGGCGTAGCGTATTCGTGTATTTGTTGTATTTGCCCAAAAACGGCGGTGTGTAGAGAAGCTATTTGCTATATTTGCTTTATTTGTACAAATAACGCGAATGGCGCTAACAGCAAATACGCGTTTCCGTCCACTTGTCGGTTTTCAATCGCACATCAAAGAAGTCAAATAAGGCGAATATTTGCGGTAACCGTCCCCATACTTGGTTCCACCAGCGCCGTGTTCGTCATGGTCTTTTAGTAACTTTGTACTTATGTAGATTTAACATGTATTGGTAATAAGAAGCATTCAGGTAATAAGGTGCTGTCGCTGTCAACACGTCAGTGTCACTGTATTCACTGGTTCTGAATATTCAAACATATTTGGCATATTTGAGAATTTTGATGTATGTGTGGATGGCATGTTTGGAATATGTGCGAATACATTAAATATTTGGACAAATACAGCGATACTCAAACACAAATACGCTACGCCAAGTGAAGTGCCACCATAACGCATCGTAACGTTTTACAAAACCCCCTCCCACCAAAATGCGTTACGTAATACTTGAACGCCCCATGTTCCTTATTATTATTATTATTTTTAATATACAATATGTTTCTGAATAGTAACATTAAATTGTGTACAGCATTAGTACAGCTCACATAAAACCCTTATTGCCTCATATTTGACAAGACAAATTAATAATAATTATTGATGACTTCTTATCCAAGCACTTGCAAAATAAATTATCAACTACTGTTGAATGGTCACTTATTGGTGTAATGACCTTAGATCAACATGCATACAGTTCAATTGCAGTTACACAAGACTTCTATTAATTAACAGTGATAATTAATAGTAGCAGTGATAATTCGTAGTAACAGTAATGTTTATATTATCTCTATGGCATCTATGGAATCTATGGCATTATACAGTTTAAAAACCCAAATAATAGTTCTGCGACAGGCCACATGAAATGTAGATCCATTCGTTTCAGCACCGTGCAGCATGCGGTGGTTTCAGTTTTTTTTTTTGACGAGGTGAGCTTAGTAATAAACTGAAATTTGATGCTCGTGTAAACTGACACAATTCAATCAAAACTTAATAGAAACCAGACGACTTAATTAATTATATCGATGGTTAAAGTGCGAAACCTCGTAAGTCCATTTAACTTAATATTATAGGAGACAGGAAAAACGTTTTATATTTTATCTGTACCACTTATATTTAATTTCATTGTTTTAAATCCACACCACACCAACCAAATCTAAATCAGTAAGTCGGTAAAAATGTATGTCTCATTGTACTTAAGGATAGTAGAAAAATTTCTTAAGTTAGGCTTATTAGTATTAAATTTTAATAAAGAGTTATGAGTTTGTGCACTTAAAAATAATAAGAATAATCCTGTTCATTGTTATACGTCATCAGAATTCCAGATTTCGACCTTATTAAGTATCGTCAGTACAATACGAGTATATCTGACGACGAACAACAATGCGTGAAAGCCTCGGCTTATTTGACAGAGGTCATATATAGGGACTGCTCCCTGTCACTTTAAAGGATAATGATCTGTTAAAACTAATGGTGTCATAACCGCTGTCTATCAATAATGACTTACCAGGTTTTGAACTTTACCCATCAATGTGTCTATTTCTAATTTGTATGGTAAACATTTTGCAAGTCCAATTCATACGTGGACACTGGACACATCTTGTATGTCCATATATAAGAAGCACTTATGTATTTAACTTTCAGGTATTTTCACTGTGATGTGCTACAATGTTCTTTGTGATAAGTACGCCACCAGGCAGATGTACAGCTATTGCCCCAGCTGGGCACTGGACTGGGACTACAGGAAGAAGGGCATCCTGGAGGAGATAAGGCACTACGGGAGCGGACTTAATAAATCTCCAAGAGGTTGAGATGGAACAGTTCTACAACTATTTCCTGCCTGAACTGAAGTTGGACGGCTACAACGGCATATACTCCCCCAAGTCCAGAGCGAAGCACATGGCGGAGAGCGAGCGGAAGCACGTGGACGGCTGCGCGATATTCTACAGAACCTCGAAGTACGTAAAATTCACGAGATTTTTTTTATTTTACAGTATGACCCACGCACCTCTCTATATCCTTTGATTAAATGCCGATTAACGTAAAGTTTTGGTGATAAGGAAATCATGTTGATAAGATGACTGTTTGGACGAAAGAACAATTTGATACATGTCAGTGGGGACAGTTTTAAGCAGATTTGAAGAGAGTTGATTGAAAAAAGTTATAGATCTTTTTATTCTCCTTTTGGTTACACTGTCATAGAGATCTGATTTACCCTCCAATACTAATTTTAAACTATCCTCAGATTTTGAGAGACAGGCTCCCAAAGAATTAGTTGTTTCAGTACATAGCTTTTAAATATTTGGGTTTTAAATCATTGGTGTAAAGGTAAAACTCAACATCAGTCCCATTCTTAAAAAACCTGTGATCTTCTAAACAGAAAAGACGAAATTGTTTCAAGAAGTTCCAAAGATATACAGGTATATATAAACATTTTCATCAACCTATGACCCATATTATTGTAACTTTTTTCGTCTCTCATTAGACGATTGCAATTTTCTTAAAATTGATTTGGTGTTACTTAATAAGTTTTACCTGAAAACTGTTTATTTTCAGGTAAAACTGTTAAAAAGGTTTGATAAATAGTTTAAAATTACTAAGTGTTTTAATATTTATAAAATATCTAAAACTGAAAAACGAATAATTAAAAAATTTGGGAGTTTGTTTCAATTTTTTGATAACGATAACAGCATGCTACAGGTTTTTAATATTTCAGATTCACATTGGTAAAAGAACATTTAGTAGAATTTAATCAGTTGGCAATGGCCAATGCGGATGGTCTCGAACACATGCTGAATAGGGTAATGCCAAAGGACAACATCGGGCTGGCTGCACTCCTACAAACGACCGAAGCAGCATGGGATAACAGTAAGTATTTTGGACCTGACATTCACTTTCTTATTTTCTTTTGTTTAGTAATAGTCTAGTGTTTTAGTTGATTCTATGTCAAAACTGGTGTCACATGACACCAAATGTTCACGTGACGTCACATGAACGGTAACAAATTAATTTTTGTTATGTAATCTTGTAGTGTTTTAGGTCTAATTCCATTCCTGAAAATTTCAATTTTTTCTCATTCCTCGTTTCCGAGATACGGAGGGATGGGGGGGAGGGGGATGACACTTTACAGCCTCACCCTGTATATGCATTTTGATATTCTTTTGGTTTACCAAAACACGTTAAATGCAGCTGGTTTATTGCATTTTAAATTTACCGCATTTCTCTCACTTTCTACATGGAATTGTTGGCAATAAACCTAAAAAACATACTAAAACAATATTATTTTCTTTTAAATACTTAATAGGTACCGCCAGTGGTGGCTGGTAGAATTTGAAATTCTCTTATTTTTGTATCAGAGCATGGGACCCACATCATATTTTAGGGGGAGATTGCTAGACCTACGTAGACGGCTATACTAGCAAAAAAATTCAAATAAAACTCGAGAAAATAAAAAAAAATGTGTGCCCTACCAGTTCCTGGAAACGGCTTACAAAATATTTGCGAAATATTTTTCTTCATAATCAATAATCAAGTTAATACCATGTTTTTATTTTTTTTTTTCTGGTGGAGCACGAGTTTTTTATTTTTTTTTTGTGATTGTTGGAACTTCTTTTGCTATTTTAGCCTTCTACTTAGGCCTAGTAATTACCCTCAAAAATATGATGAGGGTCCCATGCTCCCTTAAGTCAGAATTAAGAGGGGAGAAGACTGTCCACATTAAAAAAAATTGTTTACAGTTCGATTGATTCTATGGGTGCAGATTTTGCGCAACACCGAATAAATCATCAAAAAAAAGGTTTTTTTTGACAAGTGTTCTTGAGATGTTAGACTTATGGAAAGAAGTATTTCATATCAGCATTTTGTTTCAGAGATTTGATAATAGTTTCTATAATAACTTATAAAAAAATTACTTATAGAACAATTAGAAAAAAACCATGTAAGTATAAACGGTTTTATATAGACACATGGTAATTATGAAAAAAAAAAAATCAGAAATATTTTACAGTCCGTTTTCAAGATTTTCTAGGGGTGCTGCACATTTGGGTCTAGTAATAACCCCCCTAAAATCCGGTGTACACATGCTTTCTTACAAAAAATACGAGATTATTAATTCCTCCAATCGCCGCTGTTGTTTATACATGCAAAAAAATCCCTCAAAATATCAAAAGCATTTGTTGAGTAGGTTCTAAAAATCATAAAAGGTCGCGAAAATCACAGGCTCCCCCATTAATATGTGTTTGTGGTGTCTCTTTCAGCGCCAGTAGACGCCCCCTTCATCCAACAGCCGGTCCTGGTGTGCACGGCACACATCCACTGGGACCCGGAGTTCTGTGACGTCAAGCTGATCCAGACGATGATGCTGTCCAACGAGCTCAAGTCCATCCTGGAGGAGTCTGCTCAGACGCTCAAGGCGCACGACCTCAACACCGACCCGAGCAACATCCAGCTGGTGCTCTGCGGCGACTTCAACTCGCTGCCGGACTCGGGCGTGATCGAGTTCCTGGGCACGGGACGCGTGCCGCAGGACCACAAGGACTTTAAGACCTTCAGCTACAAGACCTGCCTGGAGAAGATCCTGAGCTGTGATAAACCCAACGAGTTCACACATTCCTTCAAGCTCGCGTCCGCTTACAATGACGAGATTATGCCGTTCACTAACTACACGTGAGTAACACCTTATTTTTGTTGAAAATGGTGAGGTTCTGGTGTAATTTTTTTAACACCTTCACGGTCCTACAACCCATATATGTGATGTAATGCGAATTACCTCTAAGCCTCGCGAACCACATGAGGGTAGCAAATGTACATCTGTTTATTGTTTGATATTAACCAGGACATATTAGTGCAGTACAGTACAACCAGATAGATTAGTTGTGTGGTGGGGCTCTAGAGAAAAAAAAAAAAAAACAAAAAAAAATAATCAGTCAACAAATAAATGCGTTATAGCTTGTCAAAAAGCAATGTTCAAAAGTGATACTGGCGGAATTTCAACAACAAGCTGTGACACAAAAAATCAGATGATGGCACGTGGTACATGGTTGCCAATAATGCAGATTTAGTGCCAATAATGCAGAGTAGATGGTATATCCCAACTACAATAACGCCCCCATGACCCCATATACATATGTGGGTAGGGGCATATAAATTCAAACAAGAAAGTAGAAGGGTCTGCAAAAAATTAGCACCAGGACAATGAACCTGTTAAAATGGTATGTTCGAAATGCGCGTGGTAGGGGGTCAAGCGTGGGCGAATTTGCCACGTGTTTAGATGGTTTTGGCGGTATTTGGTATTTAATATTGTGTACAAAAAAGTATTTTTCCACACATTTTGGACTGTACAGTTTTAAATGTTTACTAAATGTACAAATGCAGTACTGAAAAATATATATCTTCTGAAGAGTTTCATCTGATACTGATAAAACAATTACAGTAGAACCCCAATTATCCATGCTTCACGGGACCCCGGACAAGGCACGGAAAATTGAAAAGCACGGATAATCCGAACATTTATTTATTACATATGTACATATACATAATAAAAAGATAACACAAAAAAATAAATCTCATAAAATTGCATAAAAAACAGAATTCTACATACGTAAACATTTACACTAAATAAGAAAAATAAAAACTCTAGATATGTAGGTTAACTTGCATTTACATAAAACGAATATGTATTTTAGGTAGCTATGCTTTTGAATAAAAGTCTGTCACTTTGGTATGTGTTAAAATTGTATCGCTATTTCGATAAATCTTCTAAAACGCAATTTCAATAATGGGAAATCATGGCACGGATAATCCGCAGCCCGGATAACCCGCGCACGGATAATCGGGGTTCTACTGTAATTGCAAAATATCACACACCAATTTCAACTCGTACGATAGGTAGAAGAATGCTGGATCATAATTCTGAACTGCGTTTTAACGAAAGACAGTTTTCTAAATGAATCACGATATGCAGAAAGGTCTTAAGTCACTTTACTAGCGGTTTTTACTTCAGTGCATATTCCCCGAACTAATGGATGTCTTTATCATTTTATACTGAAAGGACTAAACTCAAGTGACTTGAAGTACAATATATCAATATACATATATTGATATAAAATGATAAAGACATCCATTAGTTCACGGAATATGCATTAAAGTAAAAATCGTTAGTAAAGTGACTTAAGACATTTCTGCATATCGTGATTCAAATTGATTCCATCCACTGCTCAAAAGGAGTTCTCTACAAAACAATGTGTAGTTTGCGCAAAGAGCAAAATAATATGTGAGTCAAGATATATTTAAGGAACATGTATTGTACCCCTATGTATAATTTCCTGTTTTTAGATATATCACACTAAAAAACATTTTTAAACTATTTTATTTGTTTTTGTCGGATTTTCTAAAATATTTTTCTTCGATTAGTTAAAATTTTTTGAAATATTTACTTTGTTACAAACTGCTTTTTTTTAAGAAAATATGTCTATTATGGTTTTTGATTACTTTTTTGCGGATATTTTAGTTTGTTATAACTTTTTAAAAATTAAATAAACCATATTTCATTTATGTTTTCTTCTGCAAAACATTTAAAAAAAAAAACAAGAAAACTCATTGTAAAATGGACCACGCTGCTCTAGACAAATTAATTCACAAGCATTAAAAAAAAATACCAATTTTTACCGACCGCCTAATTTGAGCTCTGCGCAGTGAAAGGGTAAAAAAAAATGAGATGCAACCGTGATTTTTAAAAAAATTACGGATGCGTTGGTGTTTTTACCCAGCAGGACAAGGATTTGGAAATGGAATTTTTTTTCGTTGCCATAGTAACAGCTAAAAATAAGAGCATCCAATTGGTTGGAACATATAGATGTTAAATAGTCACTAGTAATCTCTTTAGTGCTTGAATTATTATTGAAATTTTTTTTCAAGGTCTCGAATTTTGTGAAAATTATAAGACGGATAATTTTCTTACAACATTCGAGACTGAGAAGAAATTTATGGCGATTAATTCAAGCACGCAGGAGATTTGGTAAGAAAATTTCAATCTAAACATAATTAAGAAATATTGACATCTTGTTGACGTTTTTATTATAGAATACAGTATGGAACAAAATTATAAAGTAGGTTGGGAATGCCAACAGAAAAGTTTCGTAATATGTAACGACTTTCGAAAATTTCACCTTCATTCGACTTTGCCATGACCTTGTTGACAAGTACCATTTTGGACGTAAAATTTCCCGCTCTTTTCAAATCCGGGGTCAAAAATAGTTATTTCCATTTGAAAACGTTTTTTTATAACCCCCAAGGTCAACGTCGAGGTCAAATTTAAGGTTACGGTCGTATGTCCCCCCTCCTTGTCCAACAACTTTTGCATACAACTTTTTTTTTTTCGCTTACCGGCCGAGTTATTTCCTATTAAAGGTTAAAATGTAAAGTGACCAGATTTTGATCTTGCCAAAGACGGACATGTTCAGCTGTCATGTTCAACTAGCTTCGTCTAGTTAATTTTTCAGCTAAATAGCGCCGCAGGCGAAAATTTTTAAAACTTTCAAGGTCACGCGTCTTCCTGGCACTTCAGAATTTCAATGAAAAATACATTTACATAAAAATATAAACTTTCACAAGGATACTTTTTGAAATTTGATGCCTTTTTGAAATACTAATATTTAATCATGATCGATACGATATGTTGATATGTCTTCAGATTAACCTAGAAGACGTAATTACGGACATTTTCATAAAAAAATTTCAATGACGGACTGCTCTTGAAGACGGACAAGCTTTCTGAATGACGGACTGTGCGTCCTAATGACGGACGTCTGGTCACTTTATTAAAATGGTATATCAGTATTAAGAAATCATGTCTTTTCTTTGCTGTGTCCTTATTTGTGAGACAGGGCCTTGTTGTCTGTTGCTTAAAACAGCACCACAAGTCAATATTGAAATGAAATAATACTGAAAATTTTAAAGTAATATTAATTTATAAATTCACCGATTTATAACTCAACGATTTCAAAAAATTGTGTTATTAAAAATGCAATGTATCCAATAAGTATTTACTAAAAAAAAAAATCTGTTTGACCCACTTTATTTTCAGATTTGACTTCAAGGGTATCATAGACTACATCTTCTATGCCAAGCAGACGATGACACCATTGGGTCTATTGGGCCCTCTATCGCAGGAATGGTTGCAGCAAAATAAAGTAATAGGTTGCCCACACCCGCACGTCTACTCCGACCACTTTCCTTTGCTGGTCGAATTGGAAATGGTGCCTACGATAACATCGTCAATGAACGGGATAATAGGTCACAGGTAAGAAAAGTCTATTTTTATTGCGTATTGCGAAACGTCATCTTTTCGCAGTTGTTCCTTTTCCCTCAAAAAAAAAAAAAATAAATTCGCATTTGTTAACAAAATTTTAGTGTTTATTTTTCAGAAAACTCAAATACCGTCATTATTCCAACGTGTATTATCGATGAGGAACAATTAATTTTCGTAAAGTTTGAAATGTAAAAATTTTAATGATTTTATACAGATGTCTAGGTAGGGGTTTGGAGAACCCAGTCACACTCTAGGTTCGTACAAAACTGTATATTATGTTGGTATATGGTTATGGTGATACTGATAAACGGTGATGATGATAAAAGAAACGTAATAGTTTATTCAGTTTTAGATAAAGCCATACTAAAGAAAAATACAGTCATTACTTCAGCATAGTAATTCTTTTTGCAGTAATTAAATAGCTTCCAGTATTGCTTTATCTAGAAATTGCAAGTATGTTTGTGCTAAAAGAGGCATGCTCTGTGTAAATGCCAAATGTCTAAAATGGAATAGATTAAATGCTAACATTACAAAAAAAAAACTTGGTTTCTTTGTTTTTATGCATGGTATTAATGGGATTGATTGTATTGTTGTAATTAAAATACACTTATAAACAGAATGCAAACGATTAATAAACAAAGAAATATTTAGTTTTTAAATGTTTAAATTAAAGGTGGGTTCATGCAGATATTTTAGTAATAAGAATAAGAATAGTAATAAGAATAAAGAACCTTCTTTATAATGACCCAGTTCATGCAGTAAATCCTTATTTTTAAAATTATTACTAAAAATTATATTTACTGCATGAACTGGGTCATTATAAAACGAAGGTTTAACTTTTATTCTTATTACTATTCTTATTCTTATTACTAAAAATTTCTGCATGAACCCACCATTAATGTTTCAATACCGCGTTGTGCTGTAAAACCATTGAAATTTGATTATAACCTCAAAAATATTCCAAATAACCTCAGAATGTAGTATTCAAGTGTCGACTATTTGAAGAAACTAACTCTATGGGTATTTCATTTCTAATTTCTGCAATAATACACAGTTCTGACAAAATTTTTCCCGCATGAAAGGAAAATTTTCTTTTTTGCTGTTTATTTCTTAACGAAATATACCTTTTTTAAAGGCCGCTTTACAGTTCACAATTTTTCTTGCAGCAGTTTTTATTGCGCAAGAAATTTCAAAGGTATTTTACAGTGTGCAATTTTTATTGCTAATTTTAGTTGACAGCCACTGTCACCAAAACATATGTACTGATAAACAAAAAGAAATTTGAGATATCACAAAACACAATACAAACGATGCCACCGCACGTTGAACGTTGAGGTTATGTCAAACAGTTGGCGACATGTAAAAAATGTCAAATTTACTTAAAAAAATTACAAATTGTAGATAGCCGCAATAATTACAGCTCCGGGCTTAAAAGTTTTATCTGCAAGAAATTGCACAAACAAACATAAATATGTAATATATGCATGCATGCAATAAAAATTGCTGGCGACTGTAAAGCGGCCTTTTTGTAAACAGTGGCCGGACAGTTTTGATATTGGCGAACTTCAGAATTTCTTAAAAATTAAATGCGTCAACTTAAAGAGGTTACGTTTGAATAAGTTTATAAATTCAATATTTCTAATAAATAACCTATATTAAGAGAAATTTTATTCATTATTGTATGATTTATTATGTCTTAAATTTAATAATAATGCATTTTCACTAGTATTCGGACAACGGAAGCTAATCGTCGTCCACCTCGTTGCCAGTATTCGGACAGCCTCAGATAGAGTCATTTTTCACAGGTCCGTACCAGCAAATATTAGTACCTATACGGTAACCTATCCGTTTTGCTGAACTGGTGCCACATTTTGAATTTTTAAAATAATCTTGAAAAACAGATGATAAAGAATTTTATTTAAAAAATATATGTCAATAAAATATATGTCATTCTTTACAATTTTCTCAACAGTATTCAATAATTCCTCTTTTTTTTTAAGGGAAACCGCATTTGACCAATGAAGTTAACCAATTTACAATTTTTTTTTCAACTTTTGTAGTTAAGACTGGATCTGGACCCATCCGTTGTAAAGGTTCAGGAATTCTGCCCTTAATACGGTCCAGTACAGTAGACCTGGGTACACCATATTTTCGGCATGTTTCTCGTAATGTTGATCCTTCTTTTATTTCCTGTAAGGCTTTTCTTAACACGTCTTCAGAATATTTCCGAAAAATCTTTTTGGTTTTATTCTTATTCATTTTCTAGTGATAAAAATACGAAAAACTCGCAGGCAGACTCAGAATTTGCGAAAAAAATGTGTCCGAGAACTGGAAACTACCAAATCTTTCAATAACGCCAGAAATCGGACACCAATTTGACTCGACAACTGAGGCATAAAATATTATAATAGTTGTCCGATTAGTGGCTTTGAGTTAGAATTTGATAATAACTTAATTATAATGACAAAGAGAGACATATGGCAGTCATAGATTAAAAAAGTACAAACTAATGTAAGTTCAAGTGGCCAGTATTCGGACGGATGTCCGAACACTAGAAATTGAATATTTTATTTAGCTAGTCCTCGGACACTGAATTTTACCATTCAAATACGAAAAAAAATAACATTTTAATGGAGTTTATAACAACTATAAACCTATTACAACATACAAAGGACAACATTTCAGGAACTAATTGATTTTACATGCATTTTACTTACTTACTTTGTTCACACACGTCCAAACTTCTCCGAAACCAAACGTAATCAACCTCTTCTAACGAACTTTTGATCTCAACTGATAGTTAATGAAAAAGGCGGGAAATATCGAATATGTTTTGTTTTTATCTTATATATGACAAAGAGTAGTGCCGCAAAGCCCGGTTAGGATGAGATAGATAGTGTTTAAGATATTTTCATTTTAAATCAGATCGTCCGACTACCAGAGGTGTCCGGCTTACTGGCGAAGTCACCCCTACCCAATAGGTAATTTACCAGTTGCCCACCTCTACAGAATTCACACTGTTCCACGAACTGGAATAATCAAGAATTTATAACTATAAAGTGTAAACAAAAGATCCATACATAAAAAACAAACTATTTGCACTTGTATATTTATTTGTTTATTTGAAAATGAATATTTTCTTACTTTCATTTTTTTTTTTGGGAAATGGCCACTGGCTTTGACCATTCGGCTATGAAATGTGTATTGAAAACTGGTTTTTATTTTGCAGGTAGCAACCGGCAAAGCCCAGAATTTAGCCATTGTCGCCTTTGCATTTGCTGTACCTGTTGATCAAAAGACATACGGTCATCAATTCACAGACATCTACTCGCGTATTAAATTTTTTCGGAGTTAGTACCTGATGACATCGTCCTTTAAGACAAAAACAAAAAAAAAACATCTAAAACTAGGTTCAAATCAATCATTAATCAGGTTATTCTTTTTTCTCGCAATTATTTTACGCGCACCTTCCGTATACGATCGCACATACCATGCACCGTTTTTTTTTTTTATTAATTGAGATTGCTGTGATTTCAACATTTATTTAATGTTTTGTTTTATAACTGGCACGGCACCTGCGATCGTATACGAGATGCTGTCAGACGAGAAAAAATCGCATATACTCGTATAAGGTGCCCGTTACAGTATCTTAAATGTAAATTACTTAGGGTGACGGAAAATTAAAGTTTTGAAATTCAAACGAGAGAGATAGAGATCTGTTCATCGCACAAATAGAAAGGCTCTTGAAGGCACGACCACACAATGTGAGTCTTTGTCGGTAATATATCGGAGGCTGCTCCATTTCTCAAAGGATGTTTCTACCAGTAAATCCGCATGCTGCATAGACGTAAATGTTAAAAAAAAGTCTGAAGATCACCATGTAAATTTTTGTCTAAATAGTAAGTATAATGTAATGTTATTGACAGTTTGTAATTAATTTTATGTAGGGTACTTCAAAAGTACACTTTTTAACTCTTTTCCTGTGTCTTTATTGTTCTTATTTAGCGACTTAAGATGATCCCGTGACCACAACCGGAAGCGGCTTTCGTTTTATGTAACTTGTGTATTTATTATATTTTAAAATGATTTCTCAGAGTGATATTCGTTGTGATGCAGAGGCGCTCTTCTATTTGTGATCACGTGGAACGTTTTATTTATTTTTTATTATGTACTTGTTTATTTGTAATGAGCATCGTTGTCGATATTATTTGCGAACCTTTATGTGCTTGCTATTCCCTATTTTTTTCATTTACGATGCATAACAATAAAGTAAAAACAAAAAACGCTTTGGGTAACTGTTTCTAAAAAAAGAAAAAAAAGAAAAAGGTGTACTACTTTATTTTTATACAAAGGGGTCCCCTCATCAGAGCAAATCTAAAAAGTAATTAAAAAAAAAAAGTAACGATTTTCTACCTTTTAAAGTAATAAATAGTGATTGTTATAGATATATTTTGCCTCTATATAAATAGGAATAAATGGGAGTACAGAATGCAATTCTTATGTGCAATAGTCGCAAGAATGATCCATTCTAGATCATTTTGATTCAATGTTGGCCTAAAGTTCAGAAATTGGTTCAGCTCCACAGTATGTATGCATTTGGCTTGGATTCAATGATGCAGAATTAAATGTCAACCAAAATTATAGACGATTCAAATTTAGCAATATTTAACCAATATTTTAGACATAGAGCATCCACTGTATGTGGCACTCAAGAAGTCTAGAACTAAGGAGACCGAACTGCGGCTTTTGCTGTATAACGCGACGGGCTCGAATATGTCCGCCTCCAGAGGCGCTGTAAACAGTTGTGTACCCTGGTTGCTACGGTATATAAACAGATATCTATACGTATACCGTGATTCTCTACCAATCTGTGTGCATTAGAGGTTAGAGTCCGTGTTGCGAATACATTTGACAGACGCTCGATATTTTTCGTTAATTTGTTGTTGTTGAATATTATATTGAATCTACACAAGTAATGTCTTTGCAATTACAAATTTTCGCAATGATCAATATGAAAATGTACTCAAAATATTTCATGTTACGTGCTTCAACGTTAACAATAGAACAAAGGAAAATATTTCGTTTCATACATACATCAGTAATTTGAAATAATGTCCGGTTATTCAGACCGCTTCTTAAATCACACAATGCAACACAGCACTTTTGAACCATATTTATTTTTGTATATATTTTTGTTAAAGCCAAACGGCATGTAACCACCCGCTTTGACAGCTTAATGATAAACGTCATATAAAACCATAGCATGGTTTTCTATGATAAACATTCACATGTGGACCGCTGACCGCTGCTCATCACGTGACTCGAGTACATTACTGTTTACAGCGCCTCCTGGAGGCGGACAGATTTGATCCCTTGATACCGAACGAGTTCGGTCTCCTTAGTTCTAGTCTTCTTGGTGACACTCTTCACATAAATAGGTTTTTAGTAAACCTAATCTTGCCAGTGGCGGTCGGTGGAATTTTACATGCTCGTATTTTCTTAAGGAGGCAATCACCATATTTTAGGGGGTGGTTATTAGACTTAAGTAGAAGGCTATAATGGTAAAAAATTTTCAGGGAGAACTTACAAAATAAAAAAATTTGCGAAAATTTTTATTTCATAATCACCGAGTGAATACATTTTTTTTATACTTGTGATTTTCTCGAAATTTTGAGATCTGTAAAAGATGGAAATATGAATTTTTATTTCATCACAACATTTCGTCTATGAGATTTTACAAGTTGTATCTTTAAAGAAAATAAGAATTTTGCAAAAATCACAAGTACAAAAAAATTGTATTCACTTGGTAATTATGAAAAAAAAAATATATTTCGCCAATATTTTGCAAGCCGTTTCCAAGATCTACCCAGAAGCAGCCATTTTTGAAAAAAAAATTTCGCAAGTTTTCCCTGAAGATTTTTTGCCATTACAGCCTTCTACTTAGGTCTAGTAACTACCCCTTAAAATATGGTGTGGGTCCCATGTCTCATTACAGAAATACGAGCATGTCAAATTCCACCAGCCGCCACTGAAGCTTGCTCAATTTTTTTGCAATTAGGAAGAAAAATTGTATATTTGGATTTTTTTTCGTTATATCATTGGCATGATACCTTAACTTCAATTAGAATATGAAATTATGTATTAAGGCCAATTTTGCTGCAAAAGGATCTAGAATAGTATGTAGTCATTAAAATAACATTGGGCGATTTTTTATTTTCGCATGCCTTAGTTTTCCAAACTGAAAGTTGGCGGGCAGTTTCCAGTTTTGCATCTCTCGATATACATTATTGCTCCCGCTTATTATCACATTAACATTTTCAAAAAAAAGGGGCTAAAATATATGTTCTAGACCTTCAATTAGTAATTACTATTAATTATAAATTATGACAATTTTAATTGATTGTAAACTTACAGTAACATATAAATTACCTGAAAAATGATATACGGGAAGGATCTGCAATTTAGCAACTTTAATTTAAATTAATTTTCTATCATAGATTCATAAAGTTATGTAAAAAGTGTCATACTTTCTTTCCTCCACTTTCCCGTGATAGTTTTTGGTGCCCATAATTTCCCTACATTGACTCGTGACAAGAAAAAGTATGCATGATTGTGAAGTGTACAAAAAAATATACATTGAATTTCAAACGGCAGGAAACTAAAACATCGCCCGTCCATATGTGTATATCTGTAAGTTAAGTCATACTCTAAGTTTCACCTTTCAGATATGACCTTAAATTTAATCATTACTTGCATGTATTTTTTGTATGTTAGATTGTCACTAATACGAGTTTTTCTGTAAACAATATCAAAGTTGTATATTTTATAGTTGTCTTTTGAAAAAAAAAAAAATATATATATACAGACACATCCGTTCCCGAAATAGCTTGTAATAACGACTTCAATAGCAATAGCAAAGTGCGACTTGAGAGAAACTGTACAATGAAACCCGAAGGGGTGCAAGCTGATGATTTTATATATGTAGCTTTAACTCGCGGTACAAACAGAAATGGCGTCCACCGCACAAGCTCACCCAACCCCCAACCTGTTTCACCAGTACACTGACAAAATTATTTTACCTTTTGAGTGTTCTTAGAGTGCTGGTAAAATTAGGTTGGGGGTCATGTGGGCTTGTGCGATCGACGCCGTTTGTTTGTAGGCCGCGAGTTAGAAGCTCTAGGTGAAGAACTATTTTATGTGAAATTCGGTATATTGTGATGTAGTTTTTTCCTTTATACAAGTCTTTGTATGTTGCACAATTTATTTGTGTTTATTTATTTACTTATGGTACCTTAACTTTCTCTTGTAATCCAGCGCTTGGTTTCAGAGAGGTGCAAATATAAAATCTTTAGTTACTTTTGCTTTAAACGCTTAGTCTGAGTGAAAATTATTTTTATTTTTTTTTTTTTTGGGCGTACTTATTACCACTAGTTAAATATAGTTGCATACTTTTACTACATACTTCAATTATTAGAACTGAGTAACCAATCGAAAATGTTTTCTTTGCGCCTCTCTTGAAGACGAAACAAACTAAATATCCTGAGTAGCATTATTTTCAATTAAACGTACCTTATAACTAAGGCTTTATTCCGATTTTTTCAAAACCCCACCACAATTGTAAAAAGAATTATCACTGAAATTTTAATAGTACACAGATGTCGAAAATAATAGGTATATAAATTATGGTAAAGAAATTATCAAATTGCCATAGAAAACTTTTTTGAAAATATGGCGTACTTTGGATATTTAAAGTGCAACTTTTACTGCTGTATGCAAAATGTGTTAATATCTACTTAAACCACAACTGCAACCTACAGATTAGGTTTACGTTTGAAAATTTATGCCCTGTTTGTAACTTTGTACTGCCAAGAATGTTTGTGTTTTGTCCTTATTTTGATCTTTATATGAAATCAAAACTGTTTTTTCACATTACTGCACCGATAACCACACTTAAACCTGTTGTTTTGCGCTACTCCACGTTAGCTTTTAAGATTGTGTCTCGTAATTTTTGAACAAACATTATACAGAGCTCGAAATAAAAAAATCGCCTTTAATGGATAATTAGGAAATGTCATGTGATTATTACATTTTTATATGTAAACTGTTTTTTGGAAAAGGCCTAAAAGGATGCATCTGTTTTAGAATCTAGGGGCCAACGATATTTTTTCGTATGTGATCTGATTGCAGTTTTTTTGTCGTTTTTTATAGAGTAAAATCCAAAAATAAACGTTATCAGGCTGGTTTGAATTTATACATACAGTGATCGTATGTCATTAGAAAATTATAGAAGGAATAGTTTATGAAATGAAAAAAATTGTGTCTGGCTATTCATCGGTCGCAAATGTTTAGTAAGTCCTCGACCGCAAAGCAGGTGGGTTGCTTGGAGACTGGTGGGAGACTCACTGCCCACGGGTTGACGAAAACCGAAAAAAGTGGATCCTAACTGCATCTACCAAAATGCAATTTTCTTGTTCCAACATGCACTTTTATGGAAAAATAGTGGCAGACACCGCAGACTGGCAGTATGACGGTAATTCGCAATCCAGCACGGAAGAATATATCAAAACTGCTGTAAAATAGTTAAAAGGGAGTAACAATTGAAAAAAATGTCTGTCGCTTGCCAAGTATGTTCCCCTAACGACCGCACAAACATTACATAGTGCTGGCAGACATTTCCCCTCCCCAAAAGGGGTAACCAAAACACAAAAGTCGATAAACTTTATTTCTATCGGTTTAAATAATCAATTGTCTGCCGGCTGGAAATGTCTGCCAGCAGTATATAACGTTTATGCGGTCGTTAGGAAACATACTTGGAAAGCGACAAAAATTTTTTTCAATTTTTATTCGTTTTATAATATTTTACAGCAGTTTTGAGAAATTTTTCCATGCTGGATTGCGACTTACCGTCATACTGCCAGTCTGCGGTGTCTGCCACTATTTTTCCATGAAAGTGCATGTTGGAACAAGAAAATTGCACTTTGGTAGATCCGGTTAGGATCCACTTTTTTTCCGGTTTTCGTCAATAACCACAGACAAAAATTAATTGCAGTCATATCAGCTAAAAAAAAAGTCCCCGACCCTAGGTTAACGATCTTTCCCCTTATTTGCATCAACGATTTGTATTGTATCTCTCAATGGTTTCGGTTTTATCGCATTGGGTACTTACACCTTCTAAATTTCATACGAAGTGTATCATGATTTACCAAGATCTCAGATTTTTATATAACTACTTTTTAATGTTTTTCAGTAGTGCTTACGGTATCGGACAATGGTTTCAATAATTTTAAGTTTAATCTTAGGTGTTCTTTAACAAATATTTATGTAAAATAGAATGAAAATAAATGAAATTGGACCATTTAATGGTGTTTCATTTAAAGTATATTCCTCACTGTGACCCATCTTCAAATGTCAAATAACGTTTACGACGTTAAGTTAGACTTTTATGTCAATAGGCAGTTGCTATTGACAATGGAGGAGAAAGTAACTGACACAATACATTTTTAATGAAGAATAAGAAGAAAAAATAGTGTTTTATCAGAGTAAATCCCATTTACCCCCAACAGAAAAGCATCACTTTTACTCGTAACAAAACACAAAATTTTTATTATTTTCTACAGGCAGTGTTTGAAAAGAAAATTGAATTGTATACTATAAAAAAATGTTTTGCTACTGAGAATGAAAATATATTATGAGTCTACATAAAACAAATAAAAAACAGCCTACACCGAAAAGAAAGCCTAATGCAATTTCTTAGAAACAAATGGCTACAATTTGATATCCATAGTTGTAAGCGTCTTAAAAATATAGCGACGCGTGCATTTCGCCAACCATTACCATTTGGTTAGTGAATTGTACGCGTGAAATAATGTTTTTTGAGGTGTAAAAAATATCTAGGTTTTTATAATTCATGTTACAAGGTATATGCGAAACTTATGATCTTAGTTCAGAGATTGCAATGATGACTAGCTTCCCTTGATTTTAACGATTTGTAAAAGTGAGCGAACCAATCGTCATGGGAATTCTCAAAAGTGGGCGTTGCCGAACATACGCATTTCAGCGATGTAAGTTTCGAGACATTATGTCACTGACACCATTATCTAAAGACTTTGTCACTAACCATATTCACACGAAAATTTTTACTATCTGTTAAGATCAAAGGGATGCACTTTTATATGTATTTTAAAATAATGAAAATATGTACACATTTCATTATTATTTGGTAGGTAATGGAATTAGGAACAATGAAAACTGCATATACCTAATAAAGTTTTATGAAATCATGTAATTTTCAAGGATACTTACCCACTGCTGATACTTAAAAGAAGTATAATAAGAGTGCAGCATGGTCACACTATCTTTACAATTCTAACAGTGACTCGTACAACTATTTTATTCTCCCTACATAATTTTAAAACCATTGTATGCAGTTTTGGCATGAAACCTAGCGCTTGGAAATGTAATGAGTTAATTTTGTGCAATTATCTGCATGCAACCCATTTAGTTAATAATACAATTCAATGTAAATTCCAATATTGAAGAAGGCAATGATAGCTCCGACGAGTACTGATAATACAACCACAAATACAATATGTAGTTAATAAAAAATACTATATATATTTTTTTGTAACATATGCAAAGCAAATAACAGTTTTCACATTACAAAAACATGTACAGGGTTGGGACAATGTGGCAAGAAAAGTTAAGATTTTTTTGCAACCATAAGCCATGATGAGCATTGAAATTTTTATTGCCAATTATCAGAACCACAGGAGAACCAATAGAATTGGTCTTCGGACCACTGCATATGCAGTTTTCAAAAGGTCTTGTGTGTTTTATAGAGGCAGTCATTTTAATATGAAAGAAGGAAAATGGTGCTTTACATATTCAGCTGTGTTATGGCAAATTAAATAATAACAGTTTTTACTTTTTATGGCAAAAATCCATTAATCAAATTCTACAAAAAATTACCCTTTATACCTCCATAAATTTTTATAATGAAGCAATGAATGATGGATCATAAGTGCAACTATTTAATTTTTTTTCCTATGCATTTTGTAGTTAGCAGATTGTAGTAATGCAAAAAAAAAATGAAAAAATAAAATTCAGTAAAAAGGGAAAAAAATAGGTGGAAAGCTGCCTTAAAATTATTCCATACATTCTGTGCACATTTCAATTAAATGTTCTTTACCTTACCTTTGGCATTTTTTACAATATGTTTAGCAAGTCTATTATATTTTCAATGAATTTCTAACATCATTTGATATTGGAAGTTAATCACTTTATTTATATACAAATACATTAATTATCGAATGCACACGGGCTACAAATTGTAGCCAAGACATAATATAAGGCACACCGCAGACGACCGACTATCGGTCACCTACAATTTTGTCTGTATGAATGCAACGTATACATTTAAATGAGACACCGCAGACGACAGACTAAAATGACGGCCCGACTAAAAAGTTGGATTGGTCTGCGGTGTCTTTCTTCAAAATAGTCGGTGACCAACTGTCTGTCGTGTGCGGTGGGTGTAACACTTACATATGTATATATCTGGAAGATGCACATCTGCTCAAAGAGAATTCAAAACTAATAGTACACATCAGAATACGATACACAGCTACTGAAAGCCGCGACTGCCCAAAGAGTTAACAGTTTTCTTTTCATTTCTACATGTCTATATGACAAAGTGTTTCTGCGCACATGCTCTTCCCGTAAAGCCCCACCTGTGTCGCACACATGTGGGGCCATATGTCCAATCCGCACTCAGGCGGTTAACAGTGGACCATCCCACACCGAATCGTTTAGCTGACTATGTCCCTACTTGTATATACTTGAAATACCATACATAAGAGATTTGGGCTATAATTGTAGCCCAGGAACCTAAAGTAGGATTAAATATGTTAGTACCTTTTTTTGTTTTATATAGTGTGCGCCAAAATGTTCATGAGAAACATTTTTGTTATCGTTATATAAAACTTTACGAGTGATTGATTTTGCATGCTCAAGTATCTAAAAATGTATTTTTACATCAGTCAAGTATCAGTGGTCACAACGGGGAATTAAAAAAAAATAAGAAAAAATGAATTAATTTAACTAACCTGACTTTTTATTGTTTCATGTATTTTTTTTTTATATTTTGTGCCACACTAGTCATACTATGGATCATGTGACTGATGTCAAAATACAGAGAGATTCAGAATGATGAAAATGTGCCACACCATAAAAATAACAAGCCATCCAAAAAAAAACGTCATCAAAGTTGACAGCAAAAAAAGTATTTCTAATCTGTCTTAAATTTATAACCTTATTTAATTGTCAAGGCTCTTATATTATATGACAGCTTTATTTACGTTACCATTGCGACAGCCACTTGTACAGTCTGTCAAAAGTTTGACGTTTCTTTTTGAGCTTCATAACAGTTATTTCCATCTCTCGTTCATAAATAGACTTGATGACTTTTTTTTGGATGGCTCTATATTTTATGTGCAATTGCGACAGCCACTTATACCGCCTATCAAAAATTTGACAACAACTATGTTTCTTTTTGAGCTAACATAACAGTTATTTCCATCTCTCGTTCATAAATAGACTTGATGACTTTTTTTGGATGGCTCTATATTGCATGTGCAACACAGAACTGATTATCGATTTAACAGTTGATATCACGTGACTTTCAGTACTTGTCAAATTTGACATTTCTAAAAAAAATCGGCTATTTGTTGAGAAATCAAAATGTAGTACTGACTTTACTCCGACAACAAATTGATGAATTAATTTATGGAGTAGCTTTGAATTTGACTTCAAATTTGCCGTCAATAAGTTCACCAATAAATTCATCAATTTATTCACGAATTAGAACTGATTCTATTTTCATCCAAATTATTAACGTGAGTACTGTCAATTCAGTAGCATCAACACACAAAGAAGTGCGGTTATGGTTAATTTGTTTATGTAAAACTGTAATTACCTATAAATGTTGGTACAATTGACGACTGACAATCACATGAAAATTTGATTTGGAAAACAAACTAAGCAGTCCAAGAAGTTCACAAATTTATTTGAATAAGTTGATGAATAAATTCATAAATAATTCATCAACTTATTGTCGATGTAAAGCTAGTATAAGGCCATACAAGGCCAATGGGCGTCGCTGTACCATTGTACAGATATTTTTGACATTAAACTGTCTCATGACAAGTATATCTGCAATTTCAATGGAAAATAATTTTGATAAATTGGAAATCAATATTGAAGCAAAAAACGTCTTCTAAAAGGTTCAAACTAACCGATCGCATCGATTTTCGACGCCGAATACGAATCTGCTTCTACACGAACGTTGGAAGTTGGGGCGAAAATCCCGAAACACGACCTCTTTCTCTGGCAAATATCCGAGCGAAAAACGTCGGCGGCCCCCGATAGTCGCCATCCGCGTAAAATAGAAGTTCCGCCCGTTCTTTTGACACCTACTTCGGTCGTCCACGCGCCCCATTAAGCGCGGGGCGAACGTTGGAAAAGTGACAAAATCGGACGTTCGCCGGGCGGTTTGACAGTCGTCGCGGTGACAGCGAATTTCGGTGATGACATTAGCGAGACCGGGCGTCCCAACCCGGCATTTCGTCTCCTCGAAAAATTCGGAAAAAAACCGGATCGAAAGAGAGCCGCGGCCGCTCTTCGTCGCCTTCCGAAAAACGGGCCGTTTTCCGGTTTGACTCACCGCCACAGAACGTCTTGCATCTTTCTCTCTAGATGTATCGAAAATAGACGCGATAAAAGACTCGCGGTCGACAGCATCGCCATCTTGTGGATCCATATACCATCTCACATTTTTCATCGGAGTTCCTCTCCTGGTTCTCTGGACTTCTTGCTGCTATTATTTCTATCTCTCTTGTTCATAGCCAGATTTGATGACGTTTTTCTGGATATCTCTTTATTTCTTATATACAGTAAGCGGCACCCTAATGCGTACATAATTGAATGAAGGGCAATTGATAATTTAACTTCTTTGTTAAGTAGATGTAAACATGAGGTGAGAACCAATCGCAATCCAATCGCTAACAGGCGTATGAGGCATCCGGTTTGTCGGTAGGGCTGTTTGAGTTAGATTTCCGCTGACCCCCCTCTTAGCTTTATGTACAACCAAGCCTCCCCAGCCCAAGTAAATTCGCCTAACTATGACATAAAAATGTATCATTTAATATGGGCGCTTTCCATTTACCGACACAAGTCGACTCGTGTCTCCGAAAGTGCTTTCCATTTGATTTGTGCCGCCGTGAGTCGACAACACAAGTCACCTCAAACAGACTCCGCTAGACAGCTGAGTTCACGCTGACGGTGAGTGTAAAAGAAGTGAAAATCTAAACCAACGCGGTAAAGCAGAATATATAGTGGAGAGTTAATGCTAAATCTGATTGAAGAAAATGAAGGTAGGTGACAAATGTAATTATTTGCAGTAACTAATTTCAACAACTTTTGTAAGAAACTACTAGCCTAGCGAGCGTTCCATTTACCCATTTGATGAGAGTCAACACTAGTTAACACGAAGTCGACACAGGAGTCGGTGGGAGTCGGGTAAATGGAAAGCACCCTATGTATTTAATATCCACCTATGTACGCATTAGGCTGCCGCTTACTGTATAGTTTTTGACCAATCACGAGCTGTTTAGGCACAATTAGCACACTATATAGTCTTGGTTTGGTTACATCCGACAAATACATAACTAACATGTATGTCAGTATGCTGATAACTTTAACAGATATGATTTATTTCTGGCTTTGCATTTGACGTTTTTGAGTTCAGCACAATTTTACTACGATTTCTAAAATCTTGTTAGAGAAAGTATACTCTACAACACGTTTGGAATGGAATATTCCACACTCGTGACTCCGTTCACGTATAAACTTTTCACTCGTGTGGAATATGCGCCATTCCATAACTTGTAGGATACATTATTCCCTACCTATGTTGCGAACATTATGGCGCAGACTGCACTTTCCAAAATTCCCTGAAAAAGTACGAGTACAACACAAATGTCTACGAAAAAAAAAACTCCGCAATCTGAAGGAATGGGGGACCCAAAACGGGGGAAACAAAAAAAAAAAAAAAAGTAAATTCCAAATAATATTAATTACCCTAATAGTACATAACTGATAATTACTTAGAATACAATATTAGAGAACTACAGGAGTAGTTTAAGTAGAATATACAAATGGTCACAGGATAAATAAGATGTTAAACGTATAAAATTATATAAAAAAAGAAATGCTTCCGATGTTGAATTTTGAATGTACTCTCGATATATTCTTCAGAAAACGAACAAAGTATAAACCATAATATTTATTTTTACAATAAAAATCTATCATATAAATAATCATTTTATTCATAAAAGTAAAACGGAAAAATAATTACTCCAAAAGATACACGCGAGGCCCTTTCATATTTTCGTTTACCATTTGCAAAAAAATGGAATCCTTAACCGAATAACTGTTGTATATAATTAAAAATTACAATACTACGTGTAAAATATCATCCAAAACTACTTCTAAAAAAGGCAACATGGTATAGATTTTTATATACACAAGATTCTCAAAGTTACAAACAAACGCAATAGAGACAAATTTAAACACTTCCTAAGCCAATAAAGTCAGGCTTCTATTCATAACTTTGATAAAAAAAATACAAACATGTTGAACCAATATTTACATAATAGGTGGACGGTTTTTTTAGATAAGCATCAGAATGAACGTCTCGATTTTTTGTATAGAACAAATCGAGGTTAACTGAAGAACGTAATTGTAATGATGATACTTGTCTATCAAAACCGAATTGAAGGAAGCACCAGGCCATCTTCGGAGGGAAAAAATTTAGTGAAAAAAATATAATTTCTTTCATTGGGCTCACATCTCGTTGATAGTTTTAATAGGTAATTAACAAACGACTTTTGATTTTTTGCTTTGAACGCCAGAACAAGAGTGACACTAAAATACTGTTAATTGTATTTTTTTTTCGTGTAGCCCGTTAACCAGAATGGCACTAAAATTAAATCAGAAAGACTACCTGTAAATTGGAATGCGTTCATGCTAAAAAATAAATTGAATTCATAAAAAAAGTATATTGCGACTGAAACACACTCGGCAGATCTGCGTTTTAAATTGTATATAGATTATCACAAATACAGGTCGGGGGGGAGTGGCAGGAGGAAGAGAAGGGAGGAAAAACATTTTTTAACATCGTTAAAAAAAATATATAAAAAGCAATAAACTAACAAAGCAAAATAATTGATTTCTAAGGCCACTTAAAATCTTGATTATCTTACAGCTCGACAAATTAATATAATACTTATCGTGTAAGTAGAAAGTTAACCGAAAAAAATTAATTTTATTATTTTTTTAATATGATCTCCTCGTATTGAGCATTCTGAAGGTTTTGCTTAGACGCCTCGCGGGGGACCAATATGGGGAATGGACGGCCACGCACGAGCGACGCTAATGTATATATATGTATAAAAAAAATGTTAGACTGACAGAGATTATCGACGTGGCAGCTTACATGTTCTCGAACTGGTCTACGCGACGCTTGGTGTTACCCTTACGGATCTCGCGCAGGGTCTTGTACTTATCTCTTCCCTGGCGGACGTTCTCCCTGTGGATTTTGTCCATGGCAGTTTCTTTAGTCTCGTCGCGAGACTGGGCGAGGTCCTTCTTCAGGGCCTATAACAAAAAAAAGGGCGGTTGATGCACACAGTCGCCGTATTGGAACCATTTTTTTTTTGCATTAGATCGACCCCTTTCGATTTGGACGAATTTTTGGTCAGAAGTTTTCTTTTTATCATAAAACGAAACTCCACCAAAGGAAAAAAATTTAAAAAAATATTTTCAAATGCAAATTTCAAAATTTCACCATTTTTCCCATTTTCCAAGTTTATTTTTTAAATATCTCGAAAACATTATAGTTACAAAAATGGTTCAGTTTGTTTTTAAGGGGACTTGTGGCTTTAGGAAATAAATATTTTGGATAAAATTTTTGAAAAATAACGATTTTACAAAATTTTGAAATTTGAAAAATCATAAAAATCTATCGTCGACATCGAATTTTTGGCTCAATTTTTTTTTTATAGAATACCTTAAACTAATCTTAAATTATTCTGAAATTTTCAGGAGGGTTTTTTTTTGTTTTGCAAAAATTGCAAAAATTTTTTTTTTTTTTTAAATTTCTAAATTCAGTAATGCTAATCAAATATTCAGTTTTGCAATTTTTGGGTAATTAAAAATAAAATCTACAGCAAAAATAGTAACACTTGAAATTTTTTGATTTTGCAAATATGAGCTCCATAAATCATTTTTTTTTTGTTAAAATTCAAAAATGTATATCTGAAACAAAAAAAACCCCTGAAAATTTCAGAATAATTTAAGATTGGTTTAAGGTATTCTATAAAAAAAACATTGAGCCAAAAATTCGATGTCGACTATAGATTTTACGATTTTTCAAATTTCAAAATTTTCAAAATCACTTCAAAAAATTTTTCCAAAATATTTTTTTCTATAGCCCCAAGTATCTCCTTAAAAACAAACTGTGAACTATTTTTGTAATTATAATAGTTTTCGAGATATTTAAAAAATAAACTTGGAAAATGGGAAAAATGGTGTTGAAAAAGTTATGCAAAATTTTGAAATTTGATAACTTTTTTCCTTTGTGGAACTTCGTTTTATGATAAAAGAAAACTTCTGACCAAAATTCGTCCAAATCGAAAGGGGTCGATTCCAACCATTCGTCGAATTGACATAGAATGAACCATTAGTTTTAAATTCGCAAAAGCTTTTGTTTTTGACATGGCAATTTTTTTTTTCTATAGCCCCAAGTATCTCCTTAAAAACAAACTGTGAACCATTTTTGTAATTATAATAGTTTTCGAGATATTTAAAAATAAACTTGGAAAAATGGGAAAAATGGTGAAATTTTGAAATTTGCATAACTTTTTTCCTTTGGTGGAACTTCGTTTTATGATAAAAGAAAACTTCTGACCAAAATTCGTCCAAATCGAAAGGGGTCGATTCCAACCATTCGTCCGAATTGACATAGAATGAACCATTAGTTTTAAATTCGCAAAAAGCTTTTGTTTTTGACATGGCTATTTAAGGAGCAAACATCACTTTAAGCTTTGTTTTATGCAGCAAAAATAATTCTGCTTTCAGCATCTTTCATCATCAGAAAATTTCAGATTTGTGAAAAGACTGGGTTTTTACTGTGAATTTACATGATCGATACATTTTCAAGAAAATTACTACAGAAAGGAAAATTTAATTTTTAATGTTTATTACTTTCCAAAATTTACGTTTTTAAGTAAATTCCATAGCAGGTATTTACCAGATGCCCACCTCTAACTTAAAATGTAAAAAAAGTCATCAACTCTAGCTATGAACGAGAGATGGAAATAGCGGTCATGTCTAAGCTTTTTGGTTATGCCGAACTTTTGACAAGTAACTGTCACAATTTATAAAATAAACAATGTCTGTCATATGATATGACAGTTTTGATAAGTAAATAAGGTTATAAATTCGATTAAGTATAGAAAAACGTCTTTTTTTCTCGGCCAACTTTGATGACGTTTTTTGTGGATGTCTATATTTATATAAAATGAATTGACGTTTGTTAGTCTCACTAAATCTCGAGAACGGCTGGATCGATTTGGCTAATTTTGGTTTTGAAATATTTGTACAAGTACAAGGAAGGTTCAAAAGGTGAGAATGTATAAAGACATTGCAAGAAAAATAGTAAAAACAACAATTTTATTTTCCCATACAAACTGTTCGTACCTGTCATACAGGGTGCGTTCAGAAATTAATTTTGCGACTAGACTTATAAAGAGAAATTCAGAAATCAATTTCTTTACCCTTTTATCACCGTTTCAACCGATCACCATGAAAATTGGCATGTATACGTATTTTTTCGTGGAGAATGTTTTTACGTGTTTTATTTTATTTTATTTTTTTTGGTTTTCTGCTAATTTTTAGTTATTGAACTTTGACACATTATTTAATTCTGAGGCGGTACGAAATTCGCCGGGTCAGCTAGTAATCTTTAAAGCTTGCTTTTTGCTTTTTAATTTCTGTGCATATTGTAGTAAAAAATAATAGGCTACTTGTGCTTTTGAGGCGAATTTTGAAATGAAAGTAATTGGTAAAGTATTCGGTATTAAAAAAGTCTTATAACATAACTGAACCATTTTTATTCATAATTATGGACTTTTGAAATGGTGGTTTTGGAACACTGGCTTAAACCTTCTGATAGGGTTAACCAATAAACCCCTGACACAATTCTGGAAAATCCAGATCCAAAGTATGGAGTGACTGTTATTATTTAACATATCTAACATATCTAAACATTAAAATGATTTCTAAATATAAAATATAAAAAAAAAAACTAGAATTTGAGGAAAGTTTCCGGCAAGAACCAGGCTCCGCAAATTTTTAAGACATTTATGGATAAAGACTTAGTAAACAAAAATTATATGAATCAAATCATTAGATACTTGTTAATATTATTACTGTGTAGCACATAAATGCAAATTCTCATGTTAATGAACATCTCATGCAAAAAGCCAAGGATTAAAAAGTGAAACGACTAAAGTATACCGATTTCCATGTTTTTCTAACTCCATCCACCTGTGTTTTAATTAATTCAGACTAATAATTTACAATTACATCCTGTTGCTGCCAACATGATGGGTGAAATGTGCATGTTAAATAGTGTTTCAGTAAGAGTGTAAAACATCCAATTTTTGACACTAGTAACTTTTATATTGTAAATAGTAGTTTTTTTCAAGAACTTCAGAGGCATAAATAGAGTATTAGTTCATAAACTTATCACCCTTCTTCCTCGACTTAGCAAGTAAAGCCTTTATTTGGTTATAATTTTGGAAGTGAAAGGCCTTTTTGCTCCCTAAAATTTTCAACTGAGGATTTTGATTGAGATTTTTTTTAATTGGAATTTATCTTGTAAATCAGATTTTTTTCCACAGAAAGAAATTAATATTAGGAAAAAAATCTGCTAAATATTGTTTTTTAGACAATTTTTTTTTTTAACCCATTAACGCCCACAGGACAGAATTTCAACATTGAAGTTCGAGTTGATGTCGTTCAATGAATTTGAGAAAAACACAGTTCCAAACTATCTTTTCCTATGTTTTTGAGGGTGCTCTTTCAAATGGTGATGGTTAAAAAATTCTTAAAAAATATTTAACCATGGAAAAATAAAAATTAGTCCAAAAAAACGTCATTTTTCGCTTGCATTTTTTTTTTTAATGACCCTTTTCATTTTTCTTATGACTTAAACCTATTCAGATCGTGGCCTCGATGTCTAAACTTAAAATAAATGAAGTTAGTAAGCTCTAAAAAATTGTTACTAAAAATAGCAGCCTAATCGAAAATTTTTTTTTTCAAAACTACGAATTTTTGAATTTTTTCTCGAAAAACGATAGACTCAAAAATTTTCTAAGAACAAAAAATGTTGTAGAATTGATCAAAAAATACTCTCAAATTTTTTCAGAATATTCGAAACGATTTTCGATTTTTTGATTTGAAAAATCGTGAAATCGAAATTTTGAAAAACGTAATCAAAATATCTGAAAAAATTTGATAATATTCTTTGACCAATTCTAAGACATTTTTGTTCTTAGAAAATTTTTGATAAACCCTACAAGAAAAAATATGTACGCTCCTTCTAAGTATACTAATACTTTCTAGTTCATGTAATTTGATGTTTAAAAAATTTTTCTTCGAAAACTATAGGCTTTATAAAAAAATTTAAGAACAAAAATGTCTTAGAATTCGTCAAAGAATATTATGAAATTTTTTCAGATTTCAGAATTCACTATTTTTCAAAATATCGAAAATCGTTTCGAACATTCTGAAAAAAATGGGAGTATTCTTTGATCAATTCTAAAACATTTTTGTTCTTAGAAAATTTTTCATAAGGTCGATCGTTTTTGAGACAAAAATTCATAGTTTTGAAAAAAAAATCTAAATAGGTTTGTCATAAAAAAAAATGAAAAGGGAACGATCATTAAAAAAAAATGCAAGCGAAAAATGACGTTTTTAGGATTAATTTAAATTTTTTCATGGTTAAATATTTTTTTGAATTTCTTAACCATCGCCATTTGAAAGAGCACCTAGCAAAACATAGGAAAAGGTAGTTTAGAACTTTGTTTTTCTCAAATTCATTGTACGGATCAACCCGAACTTCAATATCGAAATTCTGTCCTGTGGGCGTTAATGGGGTAAATAAGTTCTGACAAGAAGGCTATAGAAACTGCAGATTAACAGTAGAAACTGCACGCCAACTGCAAAGATTTGAGGATTTTACAAAAAAAAAATAATAATTGTAATTTGATTCACCAAGAAAAAACTTGAGGCATAAAGTTTAATAAATCTGATTGATAAAATGTGCTGTTTGATATTATAAACATTTAGTTCTCAATTAATCACAGATACGTGAAATCTGTCAAAATGTTAATTATTCACTTTTTTGATACTGGTTTGAAATTGTAATTGCGAACATTAAACAATGGACGGAATTAAGAAAATCTAGAAATGGAAAGTGTAAAACCATCAACGGGGTTGCAAATTATTATTGAACGCCTACTTCGCGATGTTATTTTCAGTAACACTAACAACATCCAAATACCTCGTAATTTTTTCCTGTTTTTGCACAGTCCACAACATATGGGACCCTACAAGGGCAAAACAATTTCATTCTCCGTTATTAATCCTTAGCTCCCAAAGTCAATGTGTTAATCATCGTGTTAAAGTCGACAATAGAGGTAAAAGTAACGACCTTAATTTTCAAATCTTCAACATTCAAGAGTTTTTTTTAATCTAAATATATATCAGATCTAAGAATAAGATCTGAGATTTGATTGACATATAAATTTAGAAAAGTCATTTCTAATAAATTTAAAAATACAAAACAAAATAAAAAGTATAGAATAGTTTTTGAAAAGCAATTAACCAAAATTAAAGTGTATGGTCCTTCGAGCCGGATGTGCTCAATAGGAGCCTTGTTCAAATTCGGCTCAATGGACCGTGTGTGTTGGGGTAATATTCCTAGATAATAATTTTAATGGATGTATCAATATTATTCTTTTATGTGTACCACAATTCGAAAGGGAAAAATTTACAACAAATGATTGTTATCAAGGGATACTACCCTTTTCAACAATTTTATGCAATAAATTTCAACTCGCAGAACTAAATTATAGCCATGTAATTTAGTATTCATCAAACAATGATCAAAGCAAATTTTTGTGCGTACCTGAAGTTGATCCTGCAAGCGCTCATTCCTTTCGGCCAGAGTGCGTCTATCCTCGATAGGATCGACTATATTCTCATCGGTGCTAAGATCTTTGCTCACGTCGCCGTTGACCATTTCGTCGTCTTCGTTGTGGTCGTTCTCCTCGAGGTGGCCCTTTGTGGCATTGGCGATCTGCTGCTGCCTAAGCTCCTCCTCCTTGCGGCGGGCCGCCTCCACCTCCTCCTGGAGGCGTTTGGTCTCGTTATCCTTGGCCTCAACCTAAAAAAAATTGAAATAAAAGGTGTTTATTTCTCCATAGTATAGGCTAGTAAAAATATTTATAATTCAACCAACAAATAATGAAATGGGTCATCACTAGGGTCCGGAACTGTGTGCGGCAATGCAGGGCTCGGAACTATAAGACTCTATGGTAATTAAAGTATACACCGTATTTTTAAGCCCCTTGTACATTATATACGCGTGTATTTCTTTCACGTGCCACTGACCGATCCCGCCAAGACGCCAGGAGCCGTGTATGCGCAGTCGTACGCCATTCCCAGTTGCGTCGTCGCGGAATAGTCTTCTGGAGTTTTACACGCAGGCCTGCAAACATTCCTAAGCCTAGTCATCACAAACTATATGCTATAACCTGGAAAATAATAAATGACAACTCTTCCACAATAGTTTAGATACTCAGTGGTGGCGTACAAATCTGTTTTGTTTTTAGGGATCATAAAACTTGTTTTAAGGATAATAAAAATTGTACCATTGCACTGGTTCAAATTAAGTTGCATTAACCCATAATTGGTCCTAATACCCAAAAAATTGTTGTATATTTAAATGATTCACTTAAACTGTGTACCTATTATCACTTTCATATTGTGCTTGCAACCCCTGCTACTGACACTCAAACTACACTAAATTGCGACTTTTTTTACCTCCTGTGATGCGGATGACTCATTCCATTATTATTTATTGGCTGGAATGTTTTACAAGTGTTTGATTTTTTGCTACCAAAACAACACGACCCAAGAATCTTAGACTTTTATCGCCAGGAAAAAAGTTTGACAAACAATGTCACACATAAAGTGTGCACCATATGGATATTTTGATTTATCTTTTAATTTTTGCTTAAAAAAATTACGGCAACAGAATGCACGTGCACATTCACACGAGTTTTTGTGACTGTCAAAATGAGAGTTTTGTTGTGTTTCCAGAAAACTACAGAACACAATTCTAACCCCTTACCTCTTCCTGGATGCGCTGCACCTCCATCTGCTTGGTCCTGATTTCGTCCTCTAACTTCTGGCGTTCGGCAGCCTCCATGTTCTTGCTCTCCTCGAGGCGCTCCATCATCGCCTGCAGCTCGTTCTGCCTCTTCTCCAGCTCCTCCTTGGCGGCCTGGAGTTGCTTGAGCTGCTCCTCCAGCCTCCTGATCATCTCCTGGGCCTCCTGCAGGTTGGCCTGGCTCCTCTCCATCTCCTCCTGCATAGCTGGAAAGGATAGAGAATTTGGCATGTCAGGCAGTACTAGTTTCCGTTCAAAATTTGCCATAAACTAAATTTTTCTATCGACCAAATATTTTTCAGTGGCTGTACTGCTCCAATGCCAACTACACCTACACAATTGGCCATCTACCACGATCTATCGTACCTTTAATCCTGTCCTCGTATTCCTGCTGCTTCTTCTCGGCCCTCTCACGCGCCGCTATCTCGAACTGCAGCTTCTCCCTCTGCTGTTGCTTGGCCAGCTTCTCTCTCTGGCCTGCGCCTTCATCTGCTGGACATCGATGGTGTCGGGTTTCCTGCGCCGCATGTATAACTCGTGGTTGCCCATGCAGAGCGCGAGGATCCTCTTGTTGATGCGGACGCGGGGAGCAAAGAACACGGTCGGGTGCCTTCTTGTCGATCGGCTTGATGATGAACTTGCGATCATTGAACGATATGTTCCTGATTTCTGACCAGGGAAAGCCGATCTTTGGCGTCAATCTGGAAATAGTAACATTTGTAACTACTTCTTGAAACGTTTCCTTCGCAATGGTGTCTCATTTGAAAAAAAAAAACCGGTCTTATAGAATATAAGACGATGAAGAAAAGTTTTTGAAATAACTAAAAAATATTTCATCTCTTGTGGGTATTTACAGCTGAAATAAGTAAGGTGCCCTTGACTCTTTGGTTATACATAACCTTTGATTCCTGACACATCGCATTGTATTTTTTCATGAGGACAGAAATGAAGCGGTCAGATCTTGTACTATTGGCACTAAAATGTCTAAAAACGTTTCTTCTACAGCTAAACTTAACACAGTAATCAAAAGTTTAAAACTATGATGATGGATTCAAAATTTTTAATTTATTTAAAATTGGCATTTTAATCATTGAAGAAACATTTTGTGTTATTTATTTTTAGATAACACATAATACCTTTTCAGCAATTATTTTTTGTTATCTAGACACAAAATTAAATATTTTCAGGGTCTATGTAAATTTTTGTTAAATATTGTTCCTATGCAAATAATAAAGTTCATTTTAAGGAATTTTAGTAGTTAGGTGAGGCTGTGTTTGCATGCAATTCCATACTGTTATTAGGTTCTCGAAATAAAACTCCCGAAGACACCGGTATTGAGTCACAGTCACATTTTTTGTGAAATTGATAAAATAAATTCAACTTTCTTACATTTGTATTGCCACTTAGATATTTAAATGAATCACATCAGTGGTGGTTGCCATATTTTATGGAGTTATTACTAATATACATAAATTACACAGAAAACTATTTTAGTGAAGAAACTTCAACTGCTACTCTTTAAATTAAAACTCTTAAAGGAGTACAGTTTTAAATTATGGGTTACAAGAATACAGTTTTGAAGAGTCCCAAATAACATTGAGTATAACTGAATTCGTCTAGCTTTAATCAAATGTGTTAGAGTATTCCTTTAGCACCAACTTAGTCTTTGAACCATCAGATTTGGATGAAATTAAAAATGGATGATTAATTAATTTAAAAAAAGATATGATTTTTTTACTCATGCCTTAATTGTCAAAATACTCATTAAAATTGCATTATAGAAATTATAGAAAAAGCAGTTAAGGTGCGTTTTTCCGTTTTTTAAATTGTTTTGAGTTAATTTTGGGAGTATGATGCCTTTTTTCATGGGAATATGACATATTTGTCATTCCTGTTAGGTGGCATACCATCCAGTAAATGATTATTTGCCTTTTTTATTTCAGTTTTATCAGGGCAATGAGAATGAGAAGAAGGGACATAAATTACACTTAGATGCTTTGGAATATAGAATGAATAACCTTTCAGTGAGGTTTGGTGATACTTCATCTATTATTTGTCAGGTAGCACGAGAATCTGAATTGGACAGATTCTCTGAATTACCACCATTTTCAAACTTTGGAAGCTTTTAGAGCTGCAATAACAGAAGAAGTTGATGTTATTCTGCCCAAAGTGATTCCCAGGGTCCTGGAAATAGGTCGCCACTTGAGTGGCGTCATTTTTAAAACACTTGAACCAAAATCGAATTATGTCTACTTTTCAGAAATATACATTTTTTATCTTGTTTGGTTTGGTTTTTATTAGCTTCCCAAATTGGGGAAATTATTCTGTCGCACCCTGTATTACTCCCTTTTTTCTGACAACACCAGTCTACGATGTGTATAAACTGCAACCTCTAGAACATAGATGGAATATCATACAAGGTGAACCGTGCCCAATTTAATATGACTTTGGTAAATTAAAAGTTATTAGCCCTTCTTATTAGCCTCTTTTTTTCTGTTTTTAAAACAACCCAAAATACATAACTTTCGGTAGGTTAACAAATGGTATTTTTTTCCACTTACTGATCGTCCTTTTCATAAATATTAAGGCCCAAGGCGTCGACGCCCAGGTAAAGCTCCGTGCCCTTCTTGTTGCGGATTTCGAAATAGTTGACGCCGTACATCTCCAAGTCCTGGGCAATCTTTAAGTACTCCATCATGGCGTCCTCGCGCAGCATGCCCCTGTGCTCCTTCCACCACGTCATTATGCTGTTCTCCCATTCCTCCTTGGACATTTTGTGTTGGTCCATCACTCTGTTGAAAAAAGAAACCAAATTTTAACATCTCATACTGTACTTAAAAATATAATTATTTTTGATTTTCACAACGATTTGGCTATGGGAAATGATCACACTAGTAAACTTTTGATGGGTGCAATTCACTTAATACCATTACAGTTTTTGTGGCGGTTAAGAAGTAGTGAAAAGTTGTCTTGGGTATCGTCATGTCATCAATTTGTTTTTTTTTCTAAAT
>JAPWTK010000542.1:0-10000 GCA_029963805.1 Aromia moschata | reverse complement strand
TCTCCTGATGTCCTTTGGTTCCTGCGAAAGGTTTTTTTGCGCAATTTTTCTCATTCCCAATTCGTTAGTCAAAATCTGAAAAACAGTGGTGTCATTCAAATTGAACTCTTCTCCGATTATTTTTGTCGTCAACCGACGATCTGAACGCACAAGATCCCGTATTCTATCGTCATTTTCATCGGTTCTTGAAGATGAAGGCCTTCCGCTGTGTGGTTCATCTTCAATCGACTCTCTTCCTTCTGAGAATTCCTTAAACCACCGAAAAACCTGTTGAAGTTTTGCAAAAGTATCCGTTTTGTCCAAGTCTGAAGCAAAACTTGATAGCACACCTCATATTTCCAAACGTTTGATTATAGCGCTGATTTTTTGTACACCGCAATATTTCGTCATTCTGAACAATTTCTCAAAAACGTGTTTTGTTTGCGAATAAAGCGTTGTTTTCACATAGCAGGAACAGTTTTCCTGATTTTCTGAACAGCCTGTACAAGAAAATCATCGTCGTTTTGAAAGGTTGGTACAAATTTTTAATGTACGAAACATTTTCGATTCTGAGAACTTATTTTCTATTTTTTTTGGGCACACTGTATTGTAACGTTTTATTTATTTCGGGTTCGTGAGGTGTGAAAAATCAGACTCGCACTTTAAACTAACACTATTTATTTAATAAATACAACTACGGACTAAACACTACGTAACTACACTAATTTATTTTTATACAATTTATATTAGAGCGTTGTACGGAAAGCCGCGCCGATATTCAAATAGAGACTGTTGTCCCGCCGCCTAGTCCGGCTATTTTATAGTGTCGCCGAAAACTCTAGATGATGCCTCGATCATGCCAGGCTCGTCCCGTACGACGTTCGCGATACGTCCCGAAAAGAATAGAACGCGGTGACGTGTCGGCGAGCTTCATTGCTGCCCGGCTGGTCGGCGACGCATCCTAGTGGCGTTTTCGCCACAGTATGATAAAATAAGTCTTTGTGTCATATCTTTAAAATGTATTTGTTCATTCAAAGAGCAAGGTATAACATGTTCGTAAAAAAAACGATGGGACTCACCTCTGGGGTAGCAGGCGGTCGTTGGCCAGGAAGCCGGGATTGTGGGCGCCCTTCTGGTAATCGCCGTGCCTGGCCTGGACGGCGTACGAGGCCAGGAGGACGGAGGTCTCGGGCGGGCAGTATATCTCATCGGACAAGATGGCGTTCTTCACCTGCAAGTAGAACAGCCGCAGCGTGATGTCCTGGATGAGCTCCTCCGCCACGTCTTCGGGGTAGAATTTGGCGCGGAACTTGAACTGGAGGGGGTTCTCTTTCTTCACGTCCTGGCTCATTACCTGAAAACAAAAACAAAAAAAATCATACAGTCGAATTCATTCAACTCCAACCTTTCAGAACCGTCTAAAGCTGTTTAAAGCTGAATTTTTATAAAATATGTAACTAAATACATATTTTTTTGTCAGGTGGCAAGTTCTAAATTGATATTTCAGTTATAGGATGATTATAAACCAACTATAACCAAAACCAAAAACTAAAATAACACAAGAATAATTTCATAAAAAAGAATTAATTCATAGAACGAAGAATTCAAACTTTGCGGATGCATTGTTTTTCTAGATTATCTATCAAATCAATGTTGTAATGACACGCGTAGGGGTATTATCATCACTGACATGAGTACGGTGATATTATTATGCATTAATGACATTTTTTATCGATTGGTTACTATATCTAATCTCCAATATTATGTACACACGTAAGTACATTGACAAATGTTGATAGTAGGCAAAAGAAACAAGTTGTTCTTTATGTTTATGGAGCGATTTCTCAAATATCCCGAATAGTATTACAACCAACTAGTGTAGTTGTGCACGATGTCATTTATTTTAACCCTTAACTGGTCTGGTGCCATATTTGCCACATAAACGGTCAGACGTCGTCTCAGAATCTACTATTTTTAAAGACAAAATAAAAATACAATGACTAAAATAAATTAAACATTTTATTAAACATTAATAAACATTTTATTAAACATATTATGAACATTACTGAATAGAGATATGTAAAAAAGTGTGATTGAAAAAAAATAAACACAAAATACTGAACTACAGAAATAGTTGGTATGCAGAAAAAAATTATTGAGAAAATAACGTGTTTATAAATTTTACTCTAAAAAAGTATAAACACATAGTTTGATTATGCTTAGGCTATAAAAAGTCAGATTAACTAGATATGAAAGAAAAAGAAAAATCCAGCAAAAACTGCTTTATCGTTTTCTGCACATTCATTTAAAATGGGTTTAGTGTTTTTTTTAAAGACAGGCTTTTTACATAGTAGGCGTAGATATTTTGTCATTCTGTTATGTTCCAATAGAAGGATTAGGTTGAAGGGGTGGTAAGTAGGTGGTTTTAGTAACCAATAAGAAAAAAATATTTTTATAGCGTAGTCTATCAGACGACACCAGACCAGTTAAGGGTTAACTACATGACATATCACTAGTTATGAGCGCTACCGCTATGAAACCACATATATCATCTATTGTTAGAGCTCCATACTGATTGTACCCTAAACCCAACCTGCGCAAGCGATGGCTGAACCTGCAATGCCCAGTATAAAATAGGCCAGTAATGAGTTCAGAGTCTTTGGATTCTGAAAGCATTGGGCCCATTATGCTTTTTCCGTTTGGAAGAATCCAGCTAAGCCGTCAGCCATCCCAGTGCCAGTGTTTTAAAAAAGATGACGACGTTGGTTACGGGGATCTCACTCATGTTGACCAAGAATGATCAACCTCCACCCAGTATGGATTTTCTTATTGATGAGATGATGAGACAGTTTCATTTGAGTTTCATTTCAATTTACGGAGGTGTTTTATTAGCTGACAATGTTCAGTGAGAATACCTATTACTAAACGAAGATTCTTCCTGGTCATCGTCAGATATACCATGCCGCCTCTTTGCTGGGTTACTATAAAAGCTCCTTAGCAAGTCGGCAGCTACCTGTTTCTATCGTAATCTATTAGTGACTGTTTACTATCTGCAGATTTTGATTGTTTTACCCCTATTTGCCTGCTAGTAATATTTTTAGCAGCAATGGCCTTTATTGGCCAGAATATATACCGCAGCTTAATCCTTATTTCCTTTTTAAGCCATCCGTGAAGATTTTCATTGTCCCTCCTACGGCGTTTTCATTCTGGCTAGTCTTTAAGTTCAACATATTTTTTTTTACCCATTCGGATTGGAACTTAAGTAATCAATAGTAATGTGTAGAGATGTTTAATTTTTTTGCTACTGACTAATTACAAAAACCAACAAAGCTTTGACTGGTAACACGCAGTTTTCCACTGAAAATTACATATGATGATACAGCAAAAGCTTTTATAGTAATGGTATTTTCTTATGGTAATGGTAAATAGAGAATGCGAAATAATAGCGGTCGTTTTCTTTTGCAGTTTTTCACTTCACAAGTAATCAGTTGTGATATTTATACATATATTGTATATAGATTATAACGAGTATATCAAATAATTTTTTTGTAGAAACATGGAGAATATATAAAACGACTGCAGTCATTGCAAGGAACGAGTAACAAGTCCTTAATATGTTCCGATGAGCAGAACAGGTTTCTTGCTTGGTCGACAACAATAATTTCTGTTATTAGGAGCACCTCGACCGCAAAATATTACTTATAGGTTCACATTTAGGTACAGTTATTCCTGATTTTAAAAAAACGCAAAAGTTTATAAACAACGCATTACAAGGAATATGAATTTTACTAATTTTACCTAACTTTTTTATGCCAAATGTTCAGTTATCACATTTATGTATTCAAGTAATATAAGCTGATAATTTTACTAAGTGGAAAATAAAAATAAACTACGTACTTTTTAAAAGGTGTCCACTGTAAGGTGTCATGTTCCTTAGATGTTAAAATCACATTTAACAATAACGTTGAAATAGTATACCATACATTACCTTAGATACTATTTAACCGTTACAACCTCATTTGGCACAAGTTGATGCCTAAATAAAATATTTAATTTTGATTTGTTAGAAGTATGTATTTAGCGATTAGTATATTATAAGCGGTTTTAAGGTAGGCTCCACAAAATGTGTACGTTCCTACAACTGCCTAAAATAGTTGTCATTAAAAATGACGTCAACTAAAAATTGTTAAAGCTTCTAGTCTACTTGAAATATTCTCTTACGATAAAATGAATATTCCTCAACTAGCAATTAGTGACAAAATAACTAGGTACATTTAAGTCTAATTGGTTGGAAAAAATACGCAACCGAGGAGAAAGTCGTAACAATTAATTAATAACTGAACTGAAATTTTACATTCACGACTAAACATTTCCTTTTATGATTGTAAGTACACTGTGTTGTATATTGAAGATTTAAACGTATTGCGCCAATGTGTTTGATATTCAAGTATATACCAGGTGTCCCATTTTAAAACATACACATGAATAACTCCAATAGAAAAATCGCCAACCGAAAAATGACTAACAAAAGTTGTTTGGTTTGGAGGGGGCCATCTGACCATGTGATCCAGCACCTTATCCTGTATCCTGATATTGCCCTGAGGCACCTAATTTTTTTTTAATGGGAACCCCTAATTTTCGATGCAGAATCTGATTCTATCGGAAAAAATACGTCCAAAATAGGTTTTTGAAGTATTTTTCCTGACATCCTGGCTTCCTTCGAGCTCCTTACGAATACTTATCCACGCTTTTTTTCAAATATTTGTGGGTCCCATGACTCCGAATTCACGAGATATTCGAGAAAATGCATTTTAAGGGCCCTGATGTCAGAAAAATAAACCTATGTGAATGTTTTAAAATGGGACATCTGGTATATATACAGGGTGAGTAAGAAAGAATGGGACAAGACTAAACTGGAGATACTAGACACCAAAATATTATGATTGAGCTCAACATGTCTTATACCAATGCCGCTAGTTTAAGAGATACAGCGTGTTCAAAGTTTAAATTTTATTCTGAAATTTCTCAATAAATAAGAAAGTTTTGATAGTATCAATCTGAAAATTGATAGTTTTATGTTTTTTAGTGTGATAATTACGAATTTTAAGCTTATTTTGACGTTGCTCCAAGAGGGCGCTAGTTACACCGTTATATTTTGGTAAATTAAAACATATTTTTTTTATCCGTTGAGTCATGCGTAAAGCAAGTCGAGAATCTAAAATAACGCTCAATTCTACAGAGAAAAGGTACTCTTGTTTAGGTCGTCTAAATCTATCGGTTTTTAAGTAATTTGCATTTAAAAGGTTCAATGTATTTTGGTGATTTTTTTTCAGGCGCTGATATTGCTATATTTTTTTTTGTATGGTTGTGTTTACATTTGTGTGATTTACATATCATTAAATTAATTTGATTGAGCTCAACATATACCAATGTCGCTGGTTTAAGAGATACAGCGTGTTCAAAGTTTAAATCAACAAAAATACGTTGAACCTTTTAAATGCAAATAACCTAAAAACCGATAGATTTAGACGACCTAAACAAGAGTACCCTTTCTCTGTAGAATTGACCGTTTTTTTAGATTATCATTGTTTTACGCATGACTCAACAGATAAAAAATATGTTTAAATTATTTACCAAAATAATGAAACTAGCGCCCTCTAGAAGCAGCGTCAAAATAAGCTTAAAATTCGTAATTCTCACACCAAAAAACATAAAACTACCAATTTTCAGATTTATACTATCAACACTTTCTCAGTTATTGAGAAATTTCAGAATGAAATTGAAACTTTGAACACGCTGTATCTCTTAAACCAGCGACATTGGTATAAGGCATATTGAGCTCAATCATAATATTTGTGTCTAGTATCTCCAGTTTAGTCTTGTACCATTCTTTCTGACTCACCCTGTATATACGATGTTTCGGTGTCCATTATGCCATTCATAAAGCAGTCTATACAATTTCAAGTCATCGCGAGATTTTGTTTATTTGTACATTATTTTAATTCTAATAGAAAATAATCTAGTATGATTTTCGGTTACGTAACCTCCCTGATCCCGTTTCTGGATAGACAAAATTTGTTATTATAGTATTTTAGTTCTTTGAAATTTCAGTGAATTTACGGATATATACATAGGCATATTAAATCTGAAGAGGCAGAAATTCGGCAACTGCAGCCCATCTACGTATTTTTAAATTCTCCAATTGAGATTTTAAATGATCAATGACCAGTATTTAAGAAAAAATGAATCATCAAATTGTATGACTGTCGTGTAGGTTTTAGTTCTTCAAATGTTGATATATTGATTTTCCTGCCTTCTCATAATGCAAAACGTGACAAATACGATTTTTTTACATAATATAGGTGTACAGAGTAATAGTGGCGTAATTTATTCTGTAGTTTTTTCTAACATCATGAGTGAAGTGAAACGGGACGCGCCACAGGGGCGTACGTATCGTAATGGCAATACACGAAATTAACTAGCAGCCTTTCACACGTTTGCCATATTTTCTATTCAACGTATTGCATATAGCGGAGGTTGTACAACAGCACCAACTGGCACGGGACCACTGCAATCAAATCAAATTGAGGAAACTCCCATCACATGCTACACGAGTCGCCTACATGTGTTGCGTCGCCATAAGCCAACTTTAATTATCAGTTATTTTTCTTTTCACTTGTTCCTGGGTACTTGCCTCTTTTGATATTATTTCGATGTTATCCTATTTTCAGTTTAAGACAATTCACAAATCATCTTTAGCAATTTAGTGTAACGAAATTATTACGATTAACGATTAGTTTTCAAACTAAGAAACTAACAGGAATCTGAGGATTTGCAAACATTGGGCTGGGGAATGTCAGTTCAACACCGACAGCATTTAGAAATATACAAATTAGAACTAGAGTTACTAAACACGCTAGAGTGGCGAATGAAAAAAATTGATAACAAGCATCGGACGAGGATCCGTGTTTCCATAGTCGCCATTGTCCTGTTAGGATTCCCGTTGTAACAGGAATCTTGATGGAACCTTGAAGACACAGTCGGCTACAGAGGTATGAGGCTAAGTGAAACACCCCTTTGCAGAGGGTGCGAACAGGAAGAAGAAACAGTCGAGCATCTACTCTGTGATTGTTCAGCTGTCTTCTCAATGAAAAATGTTCTTCCACGACCATAGTGAGTTAGCTCCCTTGGGTGACAACACTACCTTTTTCGGAAGAATTGGGTGGTTGGAGTTATTGCTTGGGCGGCTATCGCACGGAGGATGCACAATGTGTACAATGCGACATAAGCGTTGTGACTCTCTGAGTTGCACTCCAGTAACTCTAGAATCCAGACCGGAAGCATTTAGAAAAGTGAAAACTATAACTAGAAGAAAACGCTGAGTTGATTGGATAATAATCACCGCATGAGGATCCCAAGTTGAAGAATATCTGCATCGAACTATGAGCATTTATGGTGGACAAAATCTGGTCAAAGAATTTCTGCCTTTTTTTGTTAGCACGTATTCATCTCATTCACTACTACATTTTAAGGTTTCGACTATCTGACTACCTTCGTGGAAAGTTTCAACACTTTGATGATGAAACCGAATTACATAAATCAATAAGCATCTAGCTTTAATAATACCCTGAATAATAAATATGTTATTTTAACTGGTAGTACTTTTACTTTAGAGTATCTGAATACCTAATAATATGTATACGGAGGCTTTCAGAATGATGTACAACTATTGACAGTAGAGAACAGAATGACGAAATGACCACTCGCTATCTGGGTTACCCTGTAGAAATCGGTGAGCAGTTTTACTGGGAACCAGTCGTACTTCAACGCACTCGTCGATAGCGCTGTTCGTATGTTTAATTGGAAATCGCATATTTTCTACGATCGAACCTGTAGAGAAAGGTTGACGGCCGCTCTTCTCTATGATCATTATTATAATTTCTAAAATTCCTAAAATTAATTGCATACCACATGTAAGTGGAATGAAAAACATCATATGCATGGTGTTTCTAGTAGTTACAATTCAAACTATACATATACATACATAATACGAGTACATACTAATACGAGTACACTCTAATACGAGTACAATCTTTTTGACAGACACTGAAGAATTTCTGAAAACAATTTCTTTGGCTTTTTTCAGTTATCGACGCTTTATACAGTAGTAGTAGGCTTTATACAGTTTGGTTTGATGATTAAGAATGTGTCATGGTGATCCGGAGTACAATTCACAAAACTTTTGTAGAAATCACTGCGCAATGTTTCAACTGCAAAAAAAATTTTGTTATATTTCAACGATGAACTTAATTGATTACAACGATTGAAAAACCATATTTAATTTCGTTTCCGTATTTTAAATGTTTTACAAAAAAATGAACAGTAGGCCCCTGTATTGACACATCAAATGTGCTATCCCATTTACAAATTATTTTTTTGTGTCGTGTAAACTATATGTTTAAAAACATTAGGTATATGTTCAAACGTGTGAGGTTTGGATGTAACATTTACGGCCTTTATGACGTGACTGACCTTTATGACTCGTATGAACCTTATGATTTTTATGATCTTTATAAACGTCACATAGGTCATATAAATATCGCATTAAACAATACGTCACATGAATATCTTTCTTAATTCACATATTCAATTGAAATACAACAACCTTCTCGCATCCCCTCGCGTAGGACAACAAATAACAGGTTTGCACACTTTGACAAGACAATGCACCGGCCCATTTTCCTTTGTCAGTGAAGGCGTTTTTTGCAAAATAAGGCATTACTGTGTTGGAACATCCATCATACTCGCCCGACCTTGTCCCCTGTGACTTTTTTTATTTCTCAAGTTCTAATCGGCGCTGAAGGGGTCAAGATTCGAAAGTGTGGAAGCGGTTAAAGCAAAAGCGACGAAGGTTCTGAATCAGCAGACAGAAACGGACTTCCAGCACTGCTTTCAACAATGGAAAAGTCGTATGCAGCGGTGTAGGGATCGCCAAGGGGAATACATTGAAGGCGAAAAAGTTGCCACTGTAATTGGTAACGAATAAAAAGTGTTATGACAGCAGTTCGGTTATTTAATAGCCGCATCTCGTATTTCTGACGTATTATCTGTATTTAATTTTTGGTCTCATATTTTTAAACACCGTGTATATAAATATTTTAACACATACAGAAGCATAATCATATATTATAAAGCATCCTTTTCGCAATCTGAAATGGACAAATTTCGTAATGGTGTTATCGGCGGTTATGGCGGCTAAACTTCCGTTGACTTCGTTAGGAACGCAATATCCTGTCGCCGTGTATTTGTTTGTCGCCGCGTATTGTTGACGCGTGCTATCAAACGGTACATTATTCTTTTTTCTTCGAAAGTGTTACGAGTGAAGCGTAATGCTCCCTGTTAAATGCGCAATCATAAACTTAATGTGCAGAAAGCCGTTGGAGCGAAACAAAACGGGAGAATAAATTATGCATACAAAAATCTTTTACGAGATACGAAGGCAAAACAACAATATTAAACGAATAATGGATAACAATTTCTCAGAAGAGTAAAATATATGTTAAGAAAACAGGGAAGTTAACAAGAATCAGAAATGTTTCAGGTTCTGATCACTTACGCATATTTTTCATATGTACCATATTTATTTGCTACAATATTTTTAAATTGTGGTGTTCCAAAATAACAAGTTTTGAAGTTCCAAAGATCTTGAGCTCCAATTTGATGATCATGCAAATCAGGTCTGAGAGTAAGACACATAAACATAAACATTTAAGTTACTCAAGTATACATATAAAATACTCAATGTTACTTTTACAGTATGTTAGATCACTTCAGTTACGTTGTCTAAAGTTATGATGCGTACGCCTTTGGAGCAATTCGTTTATGCCAAGTGCTTAGTCATGACGATAGATACACACATTCATACAAATTATAAACATTTTTATTATAGATGCCATTGACTGAGAAATAACTTATCACCAGTCAATCGGAAAAAAATTTCATCAAAGAATATCATTTTGTG